>PVKY010000543.1:0-46264 GCA_004027775.1 Bradypus variegatus
CTTTTTTTTTTTTTTTAATGCCGGCTTGCCAATAGCTGCCTAAAGACTGAACTGCAAATTGAGATAAATGACACAATTATTGAGCATTCAGAAGTGGAAGATCATAACTTCTCCCTGAAAAGTGCAAGGGTGAGATAGGGGCGGTGACAATTAAACCCAGGAATTGTAGTCTGGCTGTTGTTGGCTATTATGCGAACAGACAATGGCTGGGAAGCATTTATTTAGTGAAGCTTCTGTGTGGGGCCCCGGGCTCCGGTGGTGGGAAGGGAGATGTGTTTACGTTTAGACCCCTTGCTCATTCAAATATGATTAATGTTCTATAAAGCAGGGTCTTAATCGAAGCTGATGTTGTCAAACAATAACTAAATAGGGAAACAAATGACTCCATCATACGCTTTCCTCAGAAGCAGGAGAATTGTCAGTGCAAAGTCATTAAAATATGATAATGAAAAATAGCTCAATTAAATGTTGTTATCGCTGTGACCTTCATTCAATTAAGACACAAGGAAGTGTCTGCATTTTGCTTTGCATTTAACTGCCCTAAATTTAGAATATAGATAAAATCATTAGTCAATGGTTGCTGATATGTGCAATTAAAAGCCAATGCAATTAAAAAGAACAAAAAGAGATCAAGTTAGAGGAGAATTTGAATTAGGAGGTGGGCTGGGCTGGCAAGGGGGCTCAGCCTGGGGACCCCGGCTCTTGCCCACACCGGGGAGGGGAAGGCTGCCTGGGACATCCAGCCAAGCCCTTCCCAGCCAGGGATTATCAAACAGAGAAGGGAACAGTCTTGCTGGGTGGAGTAAAGAGGAGCAGGATTTCCTTGACTTCAGTGAACACGTTGGGGCAGGGGTGGGCTGCCTGGCTTCCAGGAGGCTGCCCTTCTGCAAATGTAGTTTTGGTTTCCATGGATTGGAGAACCTGACACCAGCTTCTAAGAAGGTGCTTAGCCCAGGTGAATCATCAGCTTCTTCCCAACCGGGATGGTGGCAATGACGGCACTAGCTAATGTTGATTGAGTGATTGATGACTCTGCTCTGCCCTCTGAGCTCAGGGCTGGGAATGCATCTCCGGGTTCATCCTTTCAACAATCTTGGAGGTGACCATGATTATCATTATCCCCAAGCCGTTTGGATCGTGGTCTCTGGCTTCAAATCTTGGACCTGCCATTTATCCCCAAGAACAGCCTTGGGCAAATGAATGAACCTCTCTGAGCTTAATTTTGTCATCTGTAAAATGGGAATAAGAAGACTATTTGCCTCATAGGAAGGTGGTAGACTCTAAACCAGATTGACATATGTGTGGAATTCTGAGCCAGGCTGGCCTCAGAGCCAGTGTTTGTCAGAGGTGCCGCCCATGAACTTGTTAAAACGTGTAACTCCAGGTTAAAACACAGGCTTGAGGACTGGTCTGAGGTACTCAGAGCACACTTGCTGGAAAGGCAAATGAGTATTTTGGATTGATGAAGCCCAGGGGCATGTTTTTCCACCTGCTTTGATCACAACCCCCGGTAGGAGCTACGTATCCCATCAAATAAACGTACTTGCACATAACTCAACATGGAACGTTTCCACAGAACACCTTACTACGGGCAATGCATTCAATAGTTTCACTTATTTAACATTTCATTAAGTAGAAACCCTGTCACACCTTCTAAACTGGTTTTCTGCCCACACGCCTGGCTGCCAGGGGAGATAAGGGCCCCAGGAAAGGGGTCGAGGCCTTTGCTTCGGGCTATGATTCCCACCTCCTGTCTGATTGTCTGTCTCTGTCGGGTATGTGTTTCTCTCGGGGACTCAGGTTTGGTTCCAGAACCGAAGGGCCAAATGGAGGAAGACGGAGCGGGGGGCCTCAGAGCAGGAGCCCGGGGCCAAGGAGCCGATGGCAGAGGCGACACCCCCACCGGTGAGAAATCTCAACTCCCCACCCCCTGGGGACCAGGCCCGTGGCAAGAAGGAGGCCCTGGAGGCCCAGCAGAGGTGAGGCTGGCAGGCCCCTGGGCCTGGGGAGGCGGTGGGCAGTGGGTCCAGATTCAGGACTGGGAACTCAACATGCTTTTCTCTCTCTATCAGCCTGGGCCGATCTGTGGGTCCCACTGGACCTTTCTTCCCCTCTTGTTTGCCGGGGACCCTCCTGAACACAGCCACATATGCCCAGGCCTTGTCACACGTGGCATCCCTGAAAGGTGAGTTTGGGGCTGGGCAGCCCGGCTGGGTGGGGACAGGGGGGTGGCTGCATTCCTGGGCAATTCCGGTACCTGGGGCTGGGGCAGCCCCCTCTCTCCTTCTGGGAATCACAGCCAGGTCTCAGAGAGTGTCTGCTGTCACTAGGGCTGACTTGTTTGATTTTTACAAGAACTGGTGGTAATGTAGGTGAAAGTAGAAAGTACCATCGCACTTGACAGGTGGCTTGTTTGAGAGGCGAGGCAGAGGCTTTAAAAATGACCACCCTGTGTTCACAGACTCCCTCCCCTCTCCGTGACAGCTTTGGGTGCTAACCTACAGCCCATGGGGGCTTGTGCTTCTGCATTCCCTGGGGACTCTGAAGTAGGAGGCTGAAACACCGGGATTTGTGGTTTTCTGAGATTTACCCTGTTCTCAGTGGCTGTTTTTGTTTGAAACATGGAAACTGTTGGGGATGTTTTGTCAGGCTCAGAGAGTGCCTTGGGGATTTCTGGGGTGCTCTGACTGGATGGATAGGCCCCTCCGGTGTGCCTCAATTCCTGGCCCCAGGTCTACTCCCTCCTCTGTGCAGGCAGGAGCAGGGCTGCCCCCCAAGAAGGTGTGCAGGCTGACTGCTAGTGTACCAGTTGGAGCTCCTCTCATGGGGTCTTGGGATGTGGGGTACAGGCACGGGTGCTAAGCTACTTCTCTTAGTAAATGTGGCCAGAAGCCTCCGTGATGTAGGGCATCCCTTGCTTACCTTGTGCTAAGGTCTGGTGTCTCCCAGCCCTGGAGGGTGTCCCCCCATAGCAGGTGGGCCCACCCAGACACAGAGTGCAGACAATCTACATTACAAATGCGGTTCCTTGAAGATGAATGCATTCCCCGGGGCTAGGGAAGTTTCCAGATGAAGCTGAGAAGGGTGTTCTAGGCCTAGGAACAGCATGTGCAGAGGCCTGACCTGGAAGGAGAAGCAAGCTTGTTTGGAGGTGCAGAATTGGACAAGGCTGGACAAGGCTGGTTCATCAGGTGCTGGGGGCAGTGTGGTGAGGTGTGACGGAGGTGGCCTCAGCAGGGCTCGAAGGCTCCAAATGCCAGGCTCCTTGTTGCACTTTCCCCTGGAGGAAGTGAGGCCTCTGGGTTTGGCACCCCTGAGGCCTGGAGCCACTTCTGAGCTGTCCAGATAGTTGGATGAATCCCCTTGCTTCCGAGGCTGGTGCTAGCTGATGAGGCTCGGCTCCCTCCAGCCCTGGGCCCTGGGGTACCCCCTTCTTCCTGCAGTTCCTAGGTCCAGGAGTGCTGGGCAGGGGTCAGTTAGAAACCCCCTCCCCACCACAGAACAGCTTCAGGACATAGACACAGGACATGATAGGCACTATAGAAGTGGGCTCCTCCCAGGAGATTCCAGGGGAATCTGGGCTCATTTTGACAAAGAAGCAATCTCAGGGTCCCTCAGATCCCAGCGTCCTGCATGAATATCTGGCAGGCCCCAGCGTCAGCTTCTGGAAGGGCCAGCCCAGCTACTGAGGGTGTCAACCTGTTGTCTGAATGTTATTCATTGGCCTCTGCTCCAGCCCCACTAGTCGGAGGCAATTGCCTCGTCTTTTTTCCGTGGGAGCCCACTGGGGCCTCCCCAGGAAGCCCACCCTAGGAGGGACTGGGGCCAGACTCCCAGGCAGGGTGGGTGAGAGGGCATCTGTATTTGGGCGTCTGTATTTGCATAGCAGATGAACTGGTTGGGGGGGGGGTGCTGCTCCCAGTTCAGCACCAGCTCGGAAGGACAGAGCCCCGGGGCTGCAGGGAGGCTGGTGGGAGGGGCGGGACCAGGCCGGCGTGAGTCACACAAACCTTGGGGTCCTGGTCCCCTGTCCACTCCTCTTTCTTCTTCCCTCTCTCTGTACTCGTGCTGATGGCGGCCAAGTGGGAATGTGGACATGGTGTGGCCAGATGCTCCGCATTTTCAAGAGAAGATAGAGATCTCGATTTTTATTTGAAATGTGCCCTTTTTTAGAATGTTGTCTGCAAATCTTCTTGCCAAATGAGCACATCTTCATTAGAGTGGCGAGGCTGGCTGTCCCGGGATCTCCATGCACAGGCTGGCTGTGTGTCCCTTCTCCTGCTCCCGCCTCTGCTTGTGGCTTCTCCAGCTGCCCCGTCCCTTGTCAGGCCAAGTCCCTCCTGGCCCCCTCTGTTCTCTTCCTGCCCCTCCAGCCATCCTGACACCAAACCTCACTCATCTGAGACTCATTCCCTCGTGGTCTCACCGAAAATGCAACTTTTTATTTTAAATTATTAAATTTACTAATTTAATAGATTTTATTTATTTAATTTTATTTTAATTTAAAGTCACTATTTTAACAATTTTTTAATTTTTTAATTTTTATTTTATTTTATGTTTTTCATTTTAACCATATTAATTGTACAATTCAGTGGTTTAATTACATTCACAATGCTGTGCAAACATCACCACTATCTATTTCCAAAGCCTTTTCATCACCCTAAACAGAAATGCTATATCCATTAAGCAGTAACTCTGCAATTCCCATTCCCCCATCCCCTGGTAACCTCTGATTTCCTTTCTGTCCCTATGAATTTGTTTATTCCAGATATTTCATGCAAGTGGCATCATTCAATATTTGTCCTTTTGGGTCTGGCTTATTTTACTCCACATGGTGTCTTCAGGGCTCATCCATGTTGTTGCAAGCATCAGGACTTCATTCCTTTTTACAGCTGAGTAATATTCTGTTGTTTCTATGCACCGCATTTTGTTTATTCATTCATCTGTTGATGGCCATTTGACTTGCTTCACTTACTGTTTTGAAAAATGCTGCTATGAATGTTGCTGCACAAATATCTGTCCAATCCCTGCTTTTTTTATGTATACCCCTAGGAGTGGTGCAGTTGGCTTTTTTTTTTCTTTAAAGTATAAGAAAAATTTTAATCATTTGTAATTTCATTATCCAGCAAAACCGTGTTATTTTTTTTAAATTCAGTTTTCTTCAAACACATTCACATAACATACAATCATCCATGGTATGCAGTTAACCGTTAATGATCATCTAGTTATGCGTTCATCACCACAATCTATTTCTGAAGCAGTTGGCTTTTTAATCTCTGGCAAACTAAGTCTCTTTGGGAGGGAAGGCAAATGAGCAGTTATTGCAAACTGTTCTGTACCCTGCCAGGTGGCTTCGTGTTTGTTGTCCCATCCAATTCTTTCTGAGCTAATGACTGACATGGTTGGGGTATCTGCATTCTAAGAGCACCTGACCCTGTGGGGGGCATTTTGGACTTGAGTGGCTGCCTCTCTCCAACCCAGTGTGCTGGGGACATGTGGGGGGAGCCAGGACGGGGGCGAGCAAGGTGAGCTGCCAGCAGTCGGCTACCAAACATGCAATGGTTTTGCAGTACAAGAGGTCTGGGGCCAGCATGGCTTTATGCCTCTTGCAGCCCCCACTCCCTCTCTTTCTCCCAGGCCTCCCCAAGCTTTAGGAATTAAGTGCATAGCCCAGACTGGGCCTGGGAGAGGAGTGGCCCAATTTTCTAGGGCCTGGGCATCTCCCCTTCCCTGCATTCCCAGATGGGGCCTGGCAGCCAGGGTTTGGGCAGGGCTGGTGGCTGACCCAGGCATGCCCTCTCTAGGACCTGGGCACCACTTCCCAGGGGCCACTGGTCAACGAGGGGCGGCCTCAGCTCGCCGGGAGTAGTGTCATGCCCACCCGAAGGCACCTGTCTAGACTTCCAGCTCCATCCCTCTTTCCACAAATGGGAAACTGAGGCTCAGGGAGGGGAAGCCACTTGCTCAAACATCATTTATTCAGCTTGGTCACCCATTTGAGGTCTGGGGTGCTCTCCATGGGACCCTGATGTCCCCTCATGCCCTCCTTGCCTGTCCCCCAGATGCAGGATCATTCATTCTCCTGGAGGGACTTGTACGAGGCCTTGGCCCCTTACCTGCTTCTCCCCAGCCCATGAGGACTCACTTGGGAATATCAGAGACCAGCACCAGTGTGAACCGAGCCCCGGCCCCTCCCAGCCCAGATATCCCAACCCACTTCCTTGGGTCTGTTGCAACTTGCAAATGTCCCAGAATGAAAAGTATCAAACTGATTTCAGCTCCCAGACCCAAACTAGGGTCTGTATCTCCACCCAGCCCTGGACTGAAGACAGCACATGCCCACGGGTGGGCCCCTGAGGTTCTGGCCCAGCTCCTAGACACCAGCCTGGGTACTGCTCCCCCAGGGCCCCAGGCTGGGTGCACAAGCAGAGGGAGTCCTGGGCTGCATCAGTGCCTGCAAGGATGGGAAGAAAACAGAGAGGGCGCAGGTCTCCCTCTGGGGCACAGGAAGCATCGCAGCCTCATGGTCCCAGTGTGAACTGCTCCGAATTCTCTGCCTGCTTACAGACCTGGGGTCCTGAGCAGAGGGCCTGGCCCTCTGGCTCCAGCCTTCGTTGTGACAGATGGCACCTGAAGTCTTTGTCTTGGAAGGATCGAGAGAGCCTCCAGGCATGTTTGCAGGCTCAACAGAGGTGCAGCTTGCTGAATTCCTCTAAGTAGCTGCCCTTCAGTTCCTTAGGGCTTCTAAGGAAGTTTTATGGGTGTCCACTCGCCTTTAGCTTTGAAAATGTTCTGACGCTGGAAGATCTCTGGGCTTACTAGCTCAGCAAGCCAGCCCCGGGCAGGTGGGGACAGGAAGTGGGGGCATATTGGGGGGCACAGAGCACAGAGGGCATACAGCCCCAGGGTCCCCGCACATTGGATCCCAGAGCACAGACCACGTGGTGATGGCCAAGCCCCCCCCTTCAAATGTGAGTGGGGGGGTCTGCTGGGTGTGGGGGGCTCAGGAACTGAGGGCTACTCCTTCTGCCTAAAGCAAACACAGAAGAAAATCCCCATGGGGCATCTAGGCTCTGCTTTCTTATCTTTAAATCATGGGAGGAAAGAATGGCCCAGGAAATATGCAGGGGAGCAGGCCCTCCAGCCACTATTCTGAGCTTGGTCACCCAGACTGAGAAGTCAGGAGCAGGAAGTTCTGAAATGTAATTTTCTTAGGAAATTACATAGATGAATTTTCATTCCTTGGAGCTACCTGTCAAGGGTGAGGAGTGTAGGGTTCAGAAGCACCTGGAGAGCTGGGAAAACCAAGAGCCAGCTGGAAATAAACACTATCTTTGGGAAATCCACACATCTTGGAACCAAAGTGCCAAAAGACCTCATGGTTCTGTCTCAGGAGGGGACCGGGGGCAGATGCCCTCTTGAGCTTTGCCCTCTTGCCTGAGCAGCTTCCTCTTAACCAGGCTGCTGGCCTGGGGGTTTCTGCTCTGCTCCCAGCCAGGTCCCGGGGCTCAGTCAGGGTCTCTGGGGATTCAGCTCCGAGCCTAGGACACTGGGGATTCTAGTTTGGCATCCCCAGTGTCTAGTTTCCCTGCAGGTGCATGGGAAAGAAGCATCTGGAAAGGTCACCAGGGCCTGCTCTGGCAACAGGGAGCCATCTAAGGGCCCTTGGTGGGGGCAGCAGGTCCTCGGTGGGCAGGAGGTCATGGCCAGGTGGGGCATCCCCAGGTGGAGGTGTGGAAGTCCAGCCTCCTGCTCCACCTGGCAGGCCTTTGGCAGGCACTGGGCTGCCCCCATCCAGGAAGAAACTGCCGCCAGTAATGAAAACCAAGCCCTTTAGGGGTTTCCTCCTTTATCCTTTAATTCTCAGGCAGCAGAACAGCAGGGTGGTTCGAGTCATGAGCAAATTACTTGTGCCTCAACTTCCTCATCTGTAAAATGGGGATTTTGATCGTGAGACCGAATGAGGGCTCCCCAAGTGAGAATAGTGTTTTAGGCACCCAGCAAATGATGTCATTAGTGACCAGTTTCCTCCAACCTCATTTCCAGTTGCAGCCCCTGGCTCACACTTACCTTTAAGGACCTAACGAAATGTTGGCTTTCCCCAAACTTGACCCATTTCTCTCAACTGTGATGCTGCTGAAACCTCCCCCTTTCCTCACAGCCTCCATCACCCCATTTTGGGCCATCTTGGGGATCCTCCCTGTCCCTGGTAGGAGGCCCTGGTTGCACTGCTGGCTGCCCCGTGCTTCACAGGGATGGCCAGAGGGGACCCATCAGGGCCAGGGATCACAGCATGTGGCACGGTTTGGTGTTTCGGGGGAACTCTCAAATAAAAAGGCGGGAGGACCCTGTGCCACCCAGGGTGGGTTTGCATAACAAGAGTCGGCGTCCAGAGGAAAAAGCCCTTTGCGACACGCAGGATTTTCCTGCCCTGCCCTAATGGCCAAGCTGTGCTCGCAATTCATTAATACAGAGCAGGTTATTAATGGCCAAAGGAGGCGTTGGGTTCGGTTCCAGGGAAGTGCCGCCCGCAGAATGGCGGGGAGGCCAGAGCCACAGTGAGCCGAGGCGAGCTCTCCGGTGCACTTAGCCTGGGCTGCCTCTAACCTTTGATTTGCAGTGCTGGGTGTGAGGTGGAAAATAATTACAGCTGCCAGGGAAGAGCTTTCATAACTCACCCCGGCTCGCTCTGCAGGAGTCACAGCCAATCTCCTGCATTGGGGGAGCTGCCAACTGACCGTCCCCAACGGGAGACAGGCAGATGGGTGTGATGGGTGGGGGGTGCTCAGTCCTTGGCATGGTTTGATTCTGCTTCCCTGGAGCTGAACCAACATGAGAGCAGCAGAGCAATGGAATAAGGCCTGACCCTTCCAGGGTGGGATGGGCCGGCCCTGATGCATGGGATGGAAGAGACAGGCCGGGCTGGAATCCTGACTCACTGTCCCTGCATGAGTCCATCAGTTCAGCTCCTGGTGGCTGCAAGGACAGAAGGAGGTGCTCTCTGTAACACATCTAATGCTGCAGGAGCACATAGTAGGTGCTCAATAGATGTCAGCGGCTTTTAAATTAGAATGGCCAGGTGCGTGTGAGGATGAACGAGCGTGGTGGTGAGGAGGCGATGGACAGAATGGAGGCTCAGGCAGTGTCCTTGCTGAAGGCAAAGCTGCCAAAGCCAAGAACATGCCGGCCTGCATCCTTCTGGATTTGGTCCCAGGGCTTCCAGCCAGGGCAAAGCTTCCAGATTCTGACACTGAAAGGGCTTTATCTGCCCATAAACATTGGCCATGGAGGCTAAGCTCAGAGTCAGGAGCAAACCTTCCTCTTTTAAGCCCTGGAAGCATTTTTTCCCCCTCCTGTTCTCTAATCCCTTTTTTTTTTTTTTGCTTTGTGTTGTGATTTTTAAAAACTGTTTTGTTATGAAATATGATATTCATTAGATTGATTCATAAAACTTGGATATAGAACTTGATGAATGGTTTGAAACACCCATGTAAATGCCATCTAGGTGAAGACATACGGCCCTTGCTTGCACCCCAGGAGCCCCCAGTTCTATGTGCTCCTTTTCCCTTCACTCCTCATCCTTCTAAACTTACCCGCTCTCTTTTAGGGACATCATTTTCCTGCTTTTCTTCGTAGCTTTACCACCTGGGTCAGCATTCCAAAACACTGGTGTGTAGACCTGACTTTTTAGAACTTTCCATATACATACAAATGGAAGCAAAAAAATGTGTTTTTTGTGTGTCTGGCTTCTTTCACTCAGCATTGTGTTTGCAACACCTATGCACATGATTTGGTTTGGCTGTAGATCTTTTAAGATATATTCTATGCACATGATCATATCATCTGTAAATAAAGACCATTTGTTCCTTCCTTTCCGATCCTGATACTTTCTATTTTGTTTTCTTGTCTGACTGTGTTGACTAGGACCTCTAGTGCAGGGTTGAATACAAGTGGTGATAATTGACAGCCATGCCTCCTTTTGTTTAAAACAGCTTTATGGACATTTAATTCACATGCCGTACAGTTCTCCCATTAGAGTGTACAAAGGGAAGGATTTTAGTATATCCACAGAGTTGTGCAACCATTACTGTAATCAATTCTAGGAAGTTTTCATCACCTACCAAAGAAGACCTGTGCCTCTTAGCAGTCGCTCCCCATTGCTCTTCAACTCCCCCAGCTCCTGGCAACCACTAATCTACTTCCGTCTCTATGGATTTGCCTGTTCTGGACATTTCATATAAATGGAATCATACAATATGCAGTTTTTTATGACTGATTCTTGTCTTATTTTTTAGGTAGCAGTCAAAGGTTCAATTTTATAAAGTTTTCCAAATACAAAGGATTATATAAATATTTGACTAGATCCTCATTTAAACCATGGGGGTGGCCTCTGAGAGACAGACAGACAGACAAGGAATTCTATCTAATCCGACCCAGTCCAGTGCTCTAATAGAGGTTTAAAAAAACCCCAAAATCGAAACAAACAAAGTGTGGGTGAATCACAGAGTAGGGAGGGACTCTTTCCCTGTAGGAATAAGGAAGGCTTTATGGAGGAGTAGTTTAAGTTGGGTTTTGATGGAAGTGTAGAAGCTGGCCAGTGGGTGAAGGCACCCAAGGCAGAGAGAACAGCATGGGCAAAAGCAAGGAGGCATGGGGGAGCTGGATGGAGCTGTGGTCCTGGGAGGAGGACTGTGTGGCCTCATGGGCAGCATGGGAGCTGGACTCAGGATGGCCAGGGCCCAGCACCACCTGCCTGCTCATTATTTGTGCAACATTGGGCAGCCCTTAGTGTCCTTACCTGCAAAATGAGGCTCCTAATAGCACTGCTTTCTAATGCCTGTTGTTCGGATTGTGTGTTTCCGTGCCTGGCCCATCAGAGCATCCAATAAATGCTGGCTATTACTTTTCATGTTATAATGATGAAGACAGGGCTAAGATTTCTGAAATGGAAGTTCTGGAGCAGAGCATCCTGGCTCCTGCAGGCATTTGTTCCCCAATGGGAGAGCCTCCCAGCCTCTGGGGCATAGCTGAGTGTGGTCTGTGGGGTGTGGACAGCACACGAGATGCTCCAGGAAAGCATCACAGCTGCTGGGAGGTGTTTGGGATGCAGAGGACCTGAGGAGCAGAACTGGGTCAGGACTCTTAGGGAAAGTGGCTGGGTCGGTGCCACTGGGTTGATGACCTCCTGAGAAGCCTGATGTCAGAAAGACAGGGCAGAGCATCCAGAACTTAAGATTTGTAAGCAGTCTCCTTCATGAGCATGTTACCACTGCCTCCCCAGCTTACACTTGGGGAAACTGAGGCCCACGGAAGGACCAGGACTATCCAAGAGCACTTGGCGAGTCTGCTGGTGGTGGAACCAGTGAGGGACCCCAGCTGTGCCAACTTGCAGCCCACAGTATCCTGCTTTGATTGGATTCCTTTTCCAGGCACCTGCTGTCATTCTCCAGCTTTTAAAATGGCAATCCAGAGCCATTTCCTAAGGGTGCTGAGGGGTTTGAACTTCCTGCTAATCAATGGGACTCTGGAGTGCAGGGAGCCGAGCAGAGGGCCTGGCTTGTGCCCAGAGGCAGTAGGGAAAGCCTGGCACAACCCGAGTCCTAGGGTGGAAAGAGGGCGTTTGTGCTAATTGTCACCTAACTGGCGCACCGAGATGGATTTCCCTGCTTTCCCAGACTGTGCTGTGAGTCTTTGGACTTGGATGCTGTCATTATTTGTTTGCCCCTTTAAAGACAAGCAGTCAGAAAAGAAACCACTTGCACTGGGCCCGAGACTATCTTGGCACAAGGTGCCAGCCCGGAGGGTTACTGAGCATGCTCCCTTCCAGGTGTTTGCTGAGCGAATAAACGAATGACGAGGCAGTGAGAGTGCAGGTGAAGAGCTGAATCAAGGCAGGGGTGGAATTTAGGGTTACTTGCATCAAACTAACCTGGGAGTTCGGGACATTAACCAGATCGGGCAACTTTGTCACGACCACAGTTTTTCTTTCCGTGCAGAGCTGAGGTAACAGAACCTGGGAGGTGTGACGGTGAGGCAGAAGAATTTGCTCGACCAGGAAATATGGGTGGGAAGCGGCTCAGCTTTTCTCTCTTCCTTCCTTCTTCCTCCAGATAGCTGTCTAATGTTTATTCTGTGCCAATGGGGACAGTTTGTTTTGGGGGTCAGGAGTGTGGAGGTGAAGGATGGAGATAAGTTGCTTACACACAGTTTGGAAGTGAGAGGTGTTTTTTAAAAAAACAACACAGCTCATGGAGAAAAGCTGATAAATATCATAAAAGAGGGACAGAAAAAAACTATTTCAGGGAGTCCACAGTAGATGGCAATGCTTCTGGCTATGTATTTGACCTTGTTGAGCATCTGATTATTGTAGAATCTGCCACAGCATCTAAAAATCTGCTCTTAAATATTGTAGGCATCCACCCATGTTCCTACTTAAACACTGCTTGTGAACTGTGAAGAACTGGTGTTATGACACACAAAATGGTTTAATTTTATTATTATTTTTACTATACAGCAAAAAGAAATGAACTGCATCATATGGGTTAAAAATCACATAAATCCAGACATTCATTTCCTTGATCATCAATTAATCTGAACATTCCAAAAAATAATAATAAAAAAGGAGTGCCCGAGAGTTCTACTCGTAACCCAAATTGTAGTTTATGTGACTTATGATGCAAATGTGCTATTGGCAGAGACAAGACAGAACTAATTCATTTGTTCCTGTCAGTCTCTGTAGTAGATCAATTAAACTGCCAAGGAGATCAAACATTTCAGACTGTATTTATTACATTAAGTATTTATGTCTGGGCCAAGCCTTTAGTGCATGATGTCATCTAGGAATGCAGGCCGATTAGATCAATTCAGCAGAATTTGCTGTAACGTAATGGAAATCTAATTGTGTGTTTTAATTTAGTGTCCAGGAGGTAGCATGTTCTCCAAACAGGACAGTTTCAGGATGTATTTAAGGTCAAGGATGGATCTGTCGTCAGACTTGGGCGATGGTACCTTCCGGCCTGGAGGCAGGTGTGTGGGGTCCTTTCCAGGGCTCGCCGGCTGGGGGTCAGTAACTTTGAAGTTCCTGGGTGATGCTTTCCTTGTGCACCCTCTGCCCCGTGTCTGTCGGCCAGTACCCACAGTGCAGACGGGGACCCCACTGTCAGTCTTGGGGTCCCAGCTGGACATTCTTCATTCCTTAGCTGCTTGGGGGGCTCTGTTGTAAGGAGGACATCTATTCTCATATCTGCCTAAAGGGAGAAAAGAAATCACATGTTAGAGAGAAAGGACATCTTTTTTTATGAGAGCAAGACTTCATTGGCTTAGAAAAATTGGAAGATACTGTAAAGCACAAAGAAAAAAATCATTTGTAATCTTAGCACCCACAATCAACCTCTAGGACAATTTTGTCATTCATACGTCTGTTTTTTTCATTTCGAAATATACGTACTCATGCATATCTCCAATAAATTTATATGTTTTTATAGCATTCATATGTTTAAAAATTTACTTTTAAGTTTATAAATATTTTCTGTTTAGAAATAAATTTATGTGTATAAATGTACACCTATATATATATATACCTAACATGTACACACACACCTGTGAACACATTTTGATATATATGTACGTATGTGTACACATACACACATATACACTATGAATACTTATATATGTATGTATATTTTTTATGTATACTTATACCAAAATGGAATTATACTGACTTATTCTGTCTTTATCTGCCCCTTTTTTGGTTAAAATTTTTGTAATCAATTTTATTGTGATAACATATATATGACATAAAATTTCCCATTTTACCCATTTTTTATGTGGACAATTCGAGATTAGTATTTAAATTCACAATGTGCTATCATCACCACCATCCATTATCAAAACTTTTTCATCACCTCAGAGACTCTGCACTTGTTAAACTATATTCCCCATTTCCCCTCCCCTTTCTCTGGTAACCATAATCTACTTTCTGTCTGTATGGATTTGCTTATCCTAGATATTTCATGTAAGTGGAACCATGCACTATTTGTCCTTTTGCATCTAGATTCTTTCACTCAATATGATGGCTTCAAGGTTCACCCATGTTGTAGAATGTATCTGTACTTCTTTTTCTTTATGGCTGAATAATATTCCGTTATGTATATATACCACATTTTGTTTATCCATTTTATCTATTGATGGGTATTTGAGTTCTTGAGTTGTTACACTTTTTTTATTGTGAATAATGCTGCTACGAACATCAGTGCACAAATATGTTTTCATTTCTTTTGTGTATATACCTAGGAGTGGAATCAGTAGGTCATATGGTAATTCTATATTCAACTTTTTGAGGAACTGTCAAACAGTTTTCCATAGCACTGTCATCATTCTACATTACCACCAACAATGTATAAGAGTTCCAATTGTTCTGCACCCACACTAACAGTTGTTATCCACACCCCCGTTTTAAAAAAATTATAGCCATCCTATGGGTGTGAAGTGGTATCTCATTGTGGCTTTGATTTCCATTTCCCTATAATGATGCTGAACATTTTTTCATGTGCTTCTTGGCCATTAGTATATCTTCTTTGGAGAAATGTCTATTCAAATCTTTTACCCATTTTAAAATTGGGTTGTCTTTTTGTTGATGATTGTAGTCTTAATCTGCTTTTTAAGCTCAGTATTCTATTAATTTTCATGGCACTAAATGGTCCTTTATAATATGGTTTTGTAATTGCATTCTGTATGGGTGACAATAACTAATTCCGGCAATTTCCGATTATTCAGTTTTTATTGCTATATGCCAACCTTTGATGACTTCCTTTGTAGCTAACTTCATTTTTAGCACATTCATAAGTATAACCTTTTGAGAGATGAAAAAAAACAGAAAACTGCTGTTTTCTCCTAGAGTTCCCAGTCTTGAAATCTAGTAATTAAAAGATAGGTCTTTTAACATTTGTTTGACTAACTCTTCAAAATTCTTTTTGCAGAATAAATTGTTCAACCTTTGACGAGGCAGTGAGAGTGTGGGTGAAGAGCTGAATCAAGGCAGGGGTGGAATTTAGGGTTAGTTCCATCAAACTAACCTTCTAAATTAACTTGACAGGTGGGAGAGACTTCACTGAGGAACAAATACAGTTGGGAGAAGAAGTGTAGGTGGTGTGCCACGTGCAGAGTGGACAAGCAATGCTGATAAGAATGTTTATTGTCTACAAATATATCTTTATTGCATATGTCCCTGGAGCTGCCTTTTGGGTTTATTCCTTGGGGACATTGAGAACAAGCCTTGTTCAACTGGCTGTTGAATTGAGTTGGAAATTGGAATAAGCTGTGAATTGTAACTTAACATTCCCTTTAAATGGCATGAGGTTCTGGAAATAACTTTTTGAGGATTGAGTACTAGACACTTTGTATAACTGATCCCAATGGTAGATGTTAGTACCTCCTTTTTCATAGATGAGAAAACGGAAGCTGAGAGAGATGGAGAGTGGTGGTCCTGTGAGTAGTTAATGGTGGAAGCAGCAGTCACACCTCAAAGCCCACCTTTTGGCTTCATTGGGATACACCTAGCTTTCTGATGTTACAGGATTCTGAGAATGACAGCTGGGTTTGGGGTAGGCATTTTCTAGAATCTTCTTCCTCTCCCTGACTTAACAAAGAGGGAGACTGAGTCTCTCTATGGGAGAATCAGCATGGCCCCCACTGTTATATTCTTGCGGGGGATTTCAAAGCCCTTTCAAACACCATCTCTTATGATAATTCCAATTTCCATTCCTTCTGTGGGTCAGCAATGGCTATGGGCCATTGTGAGATGTGATGTGCTGCATTGCTTGACCCTACACTAAATGGCCCCAGGTTCCTGTGCATTTTGAGATTTTGCTGGCTTCATTTTATAAAATTTTGTTTCCCTTCTCATTATTACTCTTCTACCATTGGCAGCCACATTTCTTTCTCATTTGCAAATCAAGTCTGGTACATCATGTCTTGTCCAACAACTCATGTTAGAAATGCTCTTGACAGAAGAATCTTTAAGCTCTTGAAGGCTGTATGATTTTCATGGGCAAAGTGTGTGAGATTTGGCACCTAGATTCCTACTCAGTAAGTATTTGTTACTAAGCCACCCTGGATGCTGCAGAGGACTAAGCTCTATTTTTCTGCTTCTGGTTTTCAGTAGTAGCTAGAGAGATGAAGTTGTTTGGGAAGGTGGCGTATAGAGAAGTCTGGTAATGCCACTGGTGCTGTGAGCTCACTGAGAAATCACGAGTTAGCTTCATAAACATCTTATTGGTGAAAATCATTTTTTCTTTGTTAAATAAATGGTTATAGGATTTTAGGGACATATTGCTTGCTGGATAAATTGTTAGGTTCCAATCTACTGAAATCCTGCAGACATAGGTTAACGTTGGAAGCAGAACTTGGTTTTGTGGTTTACATCCCATTGTACAAACCCAGATCTTTTGGTTGAAAGGGGTCTACAAAATGGTCTTGTCCAATAGTTCATCGTATGCATGACGATTCTCTATAGCACCCTTGCCAACCACCCAGAACTCCTCACCTCTGGAAAGAGCCCACTGTGTATCCATATCATGCTGCTAGAGAGGAAAAGTAAAACCTTTCCTCTGACTTCTACCCCCCTGGTTCCATTCTACTCCTTGAGCCACCTAGAGGGAGTACACTCGTCTTCCACAGAACCATCTTTAGAAATCTGAGGCTGTTACTGGTCTCCAGCTTATCAGCCCTGATTTTTTCACCCCTGTACTCCTCCTTCTCTCCCTCCTTCTCTCCATCCTTCCCTCCATCCTTCCCCCTCTTCCTCCCACCAGGAGCTATTTCTTGAGCATGCCCTAGGTGCAGGTCCTGTCCTAGGTCCCTGGGTACAGAAATGAACAAGAGAAATAAGGCACTTGCTTTAATGGAATGAGAAAAGAGAAACAATAAGCAAGAGAACAAGCATGCTGTATTGGATTGTGAGAAAGGCAGAGAAGGACACTGTGAGCATGCCCGGGCCATGGTAGGGTGGGTGTACTTTATCTGAGTGGACAGAAAAGTCCTTTCTTAGAAGGGGTCACCCAAGCTGATACCCTAAAGCTGAGAAGGAGCCATTTGTGCAACAATCTGGATAAAGAAGGGTGTGCAGGCCCAGGGAGCAGTAAGCAGACGTCTTGGGTGGGCATGCTTTGGTCTGCCTGGCATTCAACGTGGCTCTGGGTTCACATTTAGGCAGCAGATCCAAGAAACATTTTGTAAGTGCTTTAATCCTTGGGGTCTTCCTCTGTAATATATGGACAATAACACCTACCTTGCAAGGGTGTCGAAAAGATTCAATGATACGGTACGTGCCTGTGGCCTGGGGTGGTAGAAGTGTCTATTGATGGGGGACTTTCTGAGTGGCCTGGCCCTTGCAGAGTGGAGAGGGACATTATGCTCCCTTTTCTACAGGTTCTGTGTCTTTCAAGGCAACCCACACCCATGCTGGGTGAGGTGAGCACCTAGTGGAGTCACACTGACCACAGGCATAGCTGCTGGTCCCGTCTCCCATGGTACCCTCATCCTTGGACTCAGATCATAGACCTCACTCTTTTCCCTGTAAAAGGGTTTTGGCACCTTGGTTGCTCTCGGTCCTTTCTACTCTAAAGATGGCCTCTCCAGGTCTTGCCCAAATCTATATCCTTGACTGGCACATCCTCTCTGCCCTCATCCAGGTCAGGGCAGAGGAGACAGAGGGTCTCTGGGCACCCCCAGAAGACTCCTTCCTCCAAATGCTCAAGGGGTTGCATGGGAGCCATCTTGGATGTGGTTGTTCCAGAGAAGCAGGACAATCAGGACTTGGGGTTTAACCAAATGTGGCTTTTGTTTCCTGTTGTCTCTGAAAACTTCATGGTGGCTGTCTTCTTCCCCTGTCCCCTCACCAGGCCAGAGGTGAGCCAGGAGGGCCAAGGACTGTGGAGCCGGCCCTCAGAATTCCCCTGGTAAACGTGGCCTGTGGGGTCTGACCCACTCCGCTCAGTCTCTGCTGCCTGCTGGACTGAGCCTCAGTCAAAGTTGAGGCAGGAGGTGACAGCTGCCTTTTGACCTCCTGGTGGTCTGTAGGAGAGTGGTTCTAGTCCCACCTCTGTGATAAACTGGGATCTTGGGCCAGCCCCTCTGGAGCCTCAGTTTCTCTACTTGGAAAGCGGAGCTGAGCCCTGCCTGCCTCTCAGGGCAGCTGAATATGATGGGAGGCAGCAGGCTGGAGCCCGGGCACACAGGGGGTGCCGGTCAAGGAGAGCTTCCTTTTCCCAGGGCAGCTTGGAAAGGAGGGGAGTGATGCCCTCAGGTGTCTGAGGGGTGCTGGGCTGGGTGGTTGTCTCCAGCCCCTGGGGGTGGGGGAGCACAGGCATCATGTCTCATGGTCATTGCCCAGGGGCAGATGGCAGGATTCCAGACCCCGCTCGAGTGGCAGGGCCACAGCTCCAGGTGGCCGGGGGGCATGTCTGCTCTGGCCATGGCACTGGGGACCCAGCAGATGCTGATCCCGACCCCACTGTGGGCCGAGGCCTGGCTTGGCCCTCTTTAGGAATTTGTAACCAGTGCAGCGTTTGACAGCTGGGCCTGCTGTCTTTGCCCTCTAAAGGACACTGAGCAAGGACTAACCTGTGCTGGGAATCAGGGGCTCCCCTTTCCATCCAAGAAGCAGCCCCCGGGACTCCGTGGAAGGGGCTTAGGTGCCAGTCTGTAAACCATTTGCTGAGTTTTTCTGTGAGCTGGTTTCTGCGCTGGACCCTGGGGAGCAGGGAGTACAGTACACTATAGCCCCTGCCCCAGCAGCTCAGAGTCTGTTGGGGAAGCTGGGCCTGCACCCAGAGGTCCCAAGCAGCTGGGACAGGAGGCCAGAGAGGCATCCCAAAGGAAGCAGAATCATCTGAGTCCTGAAGGATGAACTGCAGGAGTCCTGGAGATGCTCCCAGCTGGGGATGACTGGAGCACCCAGGGAGCCTGGTGGGAGGGTGGTGGGCAGGGGGAGAGGTACAGAGGGACCCTTTGGGGAGGTTAGCTGAGGTCAGACAGAGCATCACAGATGAGGGGCTCTCTCCTAAGTCTGGAAGGATGACTAGGATTGATCCCAGGAGACAGGGTCTCTAACAGTTGCTGGGTGGGAGAATAGGGCCCAGCAGGGTTGCATGCAACCAGTGGGTCTGGGGAACTATAAACGGCTTTGCATGGCTGGAGCAGGGACAGGGGCCTTAGGGATATAGGGGCATGGGCAAAGATGCAGCTGTGGTGTGGGGATCTTGTGTGCCATCCTAACATTTAGATGCTCACACTCTTAAGACATCAATGGTGAGAGCTCTCCAGCTTTGGCAGCATTTGGAGGTCAGGTGCAGATCTAGGGAAGCGCTGCTTGGGGCATCACCTCTTGTCAGGCCACTGCCCTGTTCTCTGGTTCCAGGGCTCATCCACTAGAGCCTCCTTCCTTTCTTCTCCCTCCTTTCCTCCTTTGTCCCTCATTCCCTACTTTCTCCTTCCCTCCTTTCCCTTCCTTCTCACAGATATTTCACAGGGGCTCATCTTGTGTCAGCTGCTGGGGATAAAGTAGTGAACAAGACACAGAAGGTACCTGCCCTCTGGGAGCCTATTAGCTTGCAGGGAGGGGGTTACGGGGGGTGGGGGTGGGGAGACAATAAGTAAAAAAAGAAGCCACTAACATTCCAAATGTGTTTATGGAAAATGCTATGAAAGGTGTGAGCAGAGTGCTCTGATGGGCAAGGCAGGGGGTCTGACTCACATGGGAAGATCCCCAAAGTCTCCTTGAGGACGTGATGGTTGAACAGGGCCCTAGAGGAAGAGAGGAGTCACCATGGGAAGAGTGTCCCAAGGCAGAGGGGCCTCTTCACAGGCAGAACCTGGCCAAGGGTCCAAGGTGGGTGCACTGTGTCCTCTTCAGAGTTAAGGAGTGGGTCCTGGAGCCCTCTGCCTAGTGTGAAATCCAGCTCCACCACTCATTTGCCAAGAAACAAGCTACTTAACCTCAGTCTCCTCACCTGCAAAAGGGGATAATAATAGAACCTATTTCACAGAATTGTTCTGAAGATGAGAAGAGTTAAGGTATAACATGCTTAGAATGGTGCCCACTACATGAAAATGCTTGTCGTAATATAAAGCTTCCTGCATGAGGATTTGCTATGATGGTGATGATGGTGGTGATGATGATGATGATGACAATGATGATGGTGATGATTAAGATGGTGATGATGAAGGTGATGTTAATGGTGATGATGGTGGTGATGATGAAGGTGATGATGATGATGGTGATGGTGATGATGATGATGATGATGATGATGGTGGTGGTAGTGATGATGATGATGATGATGGTAGTAGTGATATTGATGGTGATGATGATGATGGTGATGGTGATGATGATGATGGTGATGGTGATGAGGATGGTGGTGATGATGGTGATGGTGATGAGGATGGTGGTGATGTTGATGGTGATGAGGATGATGGTGATGATGGTGATAATGGCAATGATAAAGTTTGAGGATCTGAAGCGAGGCCTGTGTGGTGTATGAGATGGTGTGGAGAGGACAGAGGGGCCAGATCATGCAAGGCCACAGTCAGGAATTTGAATTTCATTCAACAAACATGGATTTTGGTCCTCAATTACTTCTGATTTTCAAAGACTGTTTCCAAAGTCTGTGAGCACTTTCAGGGAGACCTGCAGGGCTGGATGAAGCATGGAGGGGAAGATCTTGCTGCCCTTCTCTCATCAGAAGGAGAGAAGTGGCTGGTGGCCATGCTGACCCAGTTTCAGGCCTCAGGGACAGGCACTAAGTTCCACCTATCACTGGCAGTGCTTAGATGGACCATCTTCTTCCTGCCCCGGTCATTCTGGCCCAGCTGGCTAGGGGCTGAGGCTGTGGTCATGTACGTTCCCTGGGGGATCACATATTACATGTTCACTCAAATTATGTCATGCTGGCAGCTCAGACCCCCTACCTCATCCTAGTGAAGGTCTGTGCAGCCCCTGTACTTGCTGTGACCTGCACCTTCCTCCGTGGAGAAGCTGCTGGAGTCCCTGGGAATCTGTACAAGGACAGGGGGCAGTGTCAACTGCAGGCACTTCTCAACCTCTCCCTGAAGATAGACAATGGGACCTCAGGATTACATGGCCCAGAAGGGGCTCTTTATATAGTTTCCACCCCAACCTGCCTCTCCCTGTTTGTCTCCGTCTTGGAAATGGCACCTCCATTCATTCAGGGTCATCTGAATCCTTTCTCTCCATCACACCCCACCTCTAGCCCATCAGCAGTCTGTGCAGACTTCAACTTTCAGATAAACCCACCATCTGACCCCTCTCACCACCTCTTGGTCCAAGCCTCCATCAGCTGAGACTGCATTGGTGCAACAGCCCCAACAATCTCTGATGTGGATGCAATCATGCGACTCTACTCAAAACTATCCATGGCCCCCCTTCTCAGCATCCTGTCTTTGGTGGCCCCATGACTCATCTCTCACACCCTTACCTGCTGTCACTAAGCTTTGGTGCTTTGGTCTCCCCAAACATCTGGCTGCTCCTTGACTGGGCAAGCTCTGCTCTTTACTTTTGCACTCTCTTCCCTCCACCCATGATACTCTTTTCTTACATAGTCACAGGGTTCTCTCTTTCTTGCTTCATTCGGGTCTCTGCTCAGACATTATGGCCCATCCCCTTACTGGCTTCCCCTTCTCCATTTTATGGCATCTAAGTGTGTCAGGCTGTGGCGTGCCTCCCCACTGGAACACATGCTCCAGGAGGGCAGGGCTGCCTTGTTCCTGCAGATTTTCTGGGGCCTGGAAAAGTGCTTGGTGCTCATGGAATATTGTGTTGACTAAATGTATGAAGGAATGAGTGAAGGAATCTTTAACCACCGAGGACAACACCAAGGTGGCTCCTCATCAAGGGTCCTGCTCTCTCTGTCCTGAGTGGCTGGCAAGCTGTGAGCCAGGCCACTTTCCCCAGGCCCCATTCTGCAGTCAGTCCTGTGGTAAGTGCTTTCCAAACTGGTTACTCCAGAGGACCTCAATCCTTCTTAGCTCACAGTACTGGCGGGGTCTCATTTATTTTTCATGACTCCTCTGGGTCATAAGAAATACCCACCAGTTCTGTTAGTTAAATAGTTAGATCCATGTATTTCTGTTTTGATCATTTAGTTGCCATTTGAAAAAATATTGACAAATTGAAGAAATTTTTTTCCATTCTTAAACTATTACCATTCCTTTCTGGCAGGATGTGCGTCTGTGTGACTCCTCTAAGCTTTGAATAGTGTTGGGCCCACCACACTCATTTTCTGTTCCACATGTGTTTCTGTGCTTGCACAATCCAACTTCACGAAGTTATGACATCTCTGAAAGGAATCCTTGAAAGGTCCAAAGTGGATCTGTCAACACCTCAAGCTTTGTTGGTGGATATGGCTGTGCTTCCTTGAACATTTAAAATATTCCTGCAATGCTCCTGTGAGTCCTTTGGGGTGCCTTGGCACATAGTTTGTGGGGTGTGGGAACACTTCACTGAATCCTTGTAATGATCCAGTGAAGCAGGTGCTTTCCCATTTTAGGGAAGTGGAAGATGAGGCACACGGAAGCCATGGAACTGGCCCAACGTGAAGGTCAATGAGGCCAGGCCTCCCTTGGACTTTCAACTAGACCTCTTGAGTTTGTATCCTTGGGGCTTTGAGCACTGGTCATCCCTCCTTTGAGTGTCCAAACACCACCAGACAGAATACATCAGCCCCTCCTCCAGGCCCATGCCCTGAGAGCTGGCATGCACACCGCAATAACACCTGTCGTTTTCCCTTCTCCCAGGGGGCCCGCTGTGCTCTTGCTGCGTCCCGGACCCCATGGGGCTCTCCTTCCTGCCCACCTATGGCTGCCAGAGCCACCGCACGGCCAGCGTGGCTGCCCTGCGCATGAAGGCCCGCGAGCACTCTGAGGCCGTCCTGCAGTCTGCCAACCTCCTGCCATCCAGCAGTAGCAGCCCCGGCCCCGCGGCCAAGCCGACACTTCCCGATGGCAGCCAGGCCAAGACGCCCCCCATCAAGGACCAGAGCGAGGGTGAGAAGAGTGTATGAGGGGGCAGCGTTCATGCCCAGTGTGCCCCACCCCCAGCCCCCTGCTTTGCCCTGTGGAAAACTCTTGGAATAGGAAGGAGAGGCCTTCTGCCCTAGGGCCTTCGTCGGGGACCTGGAAAGCAGAAGCAAGACCCCCAGAAAACTTGGTGCCTGGTGCAGCCCCTCTGGGGCCCTGCCTCTTTGGCAATAGGCCCGTTTGTTGCTGGACAACTCCAGTGGCAACAGGGTCCTCTTTTGGTGGTGAGACCACTGGGGTTTCCATGCAGACCCAGAAGTCTTGGGAGGACACAGAATTGCTCACCGCATCACTCTTTCTGTCCCCATCCTGGGCCACTGTCTGAAAGTCTCGTCAACCCAAAGAACCGCAGCATGGGTCATCCTTGAGAGAAGGCCTAGGGCTGAGTTCTCATGGGTCTGTCCCTGTTACCTTGCTTAGGAACAAGGAGACCAGTGTCATCCCACCAACTCTGATTCTCTCCAACCAAGACTAGCAGCAGTGTCCTTCCCTCTCTTGTTGGAGGGTGTTGGCTGTGGGCTTGGTGAGAAGGCAGCCTGGGATGCTGTGGGGGCAGGGTCTGCCTGCCAGACACAGCCTGTCCCAGCAGGGACTGGGGTCTCCACCCCGAGGAGCTCTCAGGGGACCAGGCTGGCCAGGGAGACTGGCCCATCAGGCAGACTGTCGGCTCCGTGAACCGAGCTGGACTGCAGGTATGGAGGCAGGTGTGTTCCCCACAGTCAAAGCTCCCACAGCCCCTGCCTCTCCGGAATGGACCTCCAGGTTGGGGGGAAGTCTAGGAAAGGCTGGGCACCCTTGGAGGAAGGAGAAGCCCTCCAGGAATGTCTCCAAAATCATTATGCCCCTGGATGAGCTCTCTCTCAGCTCTCTGGCACAGGGAGATGGCTCTTTAGTGGTGGTGTTTTTTACTGAAAAAAAAAAAAGAAAAAAGGTAGGAAAATGAGACTGGAGTGGTGTATGTGCAGAAATGGAGCACGGGAAAGAGGGCTTCCTTGTGGCAAAGAGAGAATTCATTCTAAAGGGCCAACTTTGATTGAGATTTCTGTTTGGGTCTATGTTTCTCTGTTCTCTCATGTGGATAGTAAACTTGAAGATTTCAAAGGGAAAATGTGCAATAGCGAGCTCTCTGCCACTGTCTAGCTGGGGGTACCTGAAAAGTTGCCGTCCCTGATGGCTCACTGATGGTGATGGTGTTTCCATGCAAAAGGTTATTGTTTTTATGACAATTATATTCTCGCTTTCAATTATGATAATCAAAAGTTTCTACTTTCAGATTCCTCAGTCCTCTTTCTACACTCTCTCCCTAAACCAATCCCCTAAATGTTTGTGCCTCATCTCTGATTACTGCAAAACATTTGATGAAATACATGGTCTCCTTAAAAAAAAAAAAAGATCAAATCCTTCCTGCTGTATTTTGCTTGTTGAGTACAAAGATGAAACGATTTGCCCAAAAGCGGCAAAGTCGCTTCTGTTTCCCTGTAATTATGAATGTCCGGTTAAACGATGTAAGCGCAAGCCCTTCTGTACACTAACTCTTCAATCTAATTGTTTGATTAAACTCGTATTTCCTCCAGAAAGGTACATAAATAAGTGAACTGTTGAGCAAATTAAGAATACTTAACAGCATTGCATCTGAAAAGTAGTTATGCTGATTAAATTTTGTGTCCTTGAGGACTTTCAGGAAATTACTTTTGATCGTCAATAACACAATTAAGTAAACTACACACACATTAGCATGAATAATTGATAAGAAATTATGTATTACCACGAAGCACTGATTTAATAATTCATGATGCGACACACTCTAGTGACTGTGCAAAAGTGGAGAACATCGAAAAGTCTGCCTGATGTTATTGAAAGAAAGAAAGAAAGAAAAAAGCACCAAACCTCTGCAGAGATACCGAGTACTCAGTTTTGTTGTACAAAGGCAAAAAAGTAAACCAATGCATGATGTAGTTTCTGTTTGTTTAGATACCCAAATAAATTTAGGAGCATTTAAAAGAAAGACAGCAATCGTCGAGGTTGGCTCTTTGTTCCTTTGGGCCCTGTGGCTGCTTGGGTGGAGTCTACTTTGGCTGCAATGCAATTAGGGGCCTTCTAGAAGCTTCCAGGAGGAAGGCTTAGAAACCTTTTAGCAGATGCTAGGACAAGACAGGGGCTCCCGTGCAGGCTTGCACCCTCCTTCCAGGGGTGGGCACCTGCAGGGGTCAGCCTTTCAGCCCTAGGACGCATGGCCTCGTTTGATCACCTTTGCAGCTGTCCTTGGTGAAGCCTCCTCTCAGACAATGCCAACCCCCTAGCACTGCTGTCCCTGGAGCCTCTGCAGGCTGCCCGGTCTGCAGAAGTTCATAATGCAGCTATAAAAGGCAGCCAGGCTTCATTCTGGGCAGGAGGCTCAGGCCCCAGGGGTTGATTGATTGATTAATTATTATTATTCATTTATTAGTTGAAGCACTTGGAAGAGCATTCCTTAATGCACTCTAAGTTATGGGAAAGGAGAATAGAAACCACCAAAGCCAGGACTGGGGACAGCAGCCAAAACTTTTTGGGGACAAGGGTCTTCTGGGCTGGGGAGCAACAACAGGAGGTGCAGGGATTCAGGGGTGATGGCTCTGGGGGCATAGCAGCTCCATTCTCCATCCCCCAGTTGGGGCTCCAGTTAGAAATCCCCAACCCCATGGCCTCTCAGTCATGTGCAAGGATCTGCCTTGAGAAATGAACCCCATTTAAGAAGCCTCTAACCTTGTTTCTTGCCTTGGAACTTGACATGTGTTGGCTCACTTAATCCCAACTATCAATCCACCAGGTGTGGCAGTTCCCATTGGCAGATGAGGAAACAGGTACAGTAGGGTTGGCCAACTCCTTCAGAGTTATGTGGGCAGTAGTCTCTGAAGGGGAAGAGGGAGAGCTTGGTTTCATTGTCTGTTGCACAGCGAGGGCTTAATGAATGAATGAATGGGATTCACTGTGCTCAACCTTCAAGGTCTAAGAAGACAATGGAGGCAAACTAGGGGTGGGACAGAGGGCCTCCTGAATCAGCTCTGCTGTCACATGCCAGAGGACAGTCACAGGTAACTGCCTTGTGTTTGGACACTGATGGTGGGGGTGGGGGTGGGTAGGGGTGCTGCCTGGAATTGTAGGCAGGGCTGGGGGACAGGGATGGGAGGAGGTACCACCAAAAGGCCTTTGTGGACCTGACTCAGCATCTGTTTCTCCTGAGTCAACACTGGCAGGAACAGAGGACACCTGGACCCCATTTTACCTGCCCCGGGGCCAGGTGGACCTGGCCTTCAGATTTGTGCCAGTGGTGCAGACTCAGGCCAAGCAGAGATTCCTCAACCACTTCACATAACGGACATTTTTTTATATGCTTCTTAATTTCGTGGTGGGAAGCTGCAGAAAAAGTGAAACTTTTATGACTTTAGAACCTGGTCGAAGTATTTAAGGGCCTGAAATTCTGCCTGCATTCAAATTCCTGGCTCTAAGGGCTGTGTGACTCTGGGTAAGTCACTTAACCTCTCTGGGCTTTGGTTCTCTCATGTAAAATGGAGAAAATAATAGTTTCAGTCTCAGATGGTTCTTTGAAGATTATCCTGCCCAGAGGATGAGTTATCTAAATGCTCACTCTTGCTCCCACCCAGCTTCGCACATACCAAAGGCTTGAAGAATTCTTTGGGGTGCAAACCTCACATTCTCAATAAGGAAGCAGGATTAGTTGACTTTTGGCTTTGAAGCGCCCACAGAGGGATTTGGGATGGCCACATCCACCTCCTGAGCAAATCCTGCAGGCCGTGGGAGAGTGTGACGTTCAGGAGGAGGCCAGCTGTGGGCCCATCTTCTCTGCTAGTCTTAGGACTTGAAACCTGGTGGGGACTGTGGTGCCAGGAAGCAAGGGAAAGAAAACGTCTTAGTAAAGGCTCTTACAGTTGCAAGTAATGGGAACTCCAGAAGCTAGTGTAGGTGGAAAAGTGACTGTATTACAAGAATCCAGGGACAATTCATGGGGCTCAGGAAGGCTGGGACTCCAGGGGATGGGCACTAAGAGCCAGAGGCTGTTGGGACCCCTTCTTCCTTGTTTCTCTCTCTCTGCTCTACTTTTCTTCCTGAAGTTCTGCACCCTCTGCTTTATCACACACACAGCAGCCTCTCTGTTCCTGACCCTCCGTGGCCTAAGTTGTAGCCCCAGGCAGACATTTACTGCATGTTTGGGCACCCCTGCCAGGTGTCCATCTCTGGTCCAATCTGCTGTGGCCAATCGAGGCCGTGAGGAGGGGACACGGGCATTTTGACCTGGACAGCCACCATGCAGGCCCGCTCCCGAGAGCTCACGGCGGGTGCAGACGGGGGCAAGTTAACCCAGGGCTGATATTCATGTTCCTTAAAGACAGGGACTTTAGGGACTTTACAAGATTTGGTTTTAACAAGTGAGAATACAGCTCTGTGTCTGAGCTCTGCTCCCCCAGACAGGCAGCCACGCTTCCAGAGAAGCAGTTGGCTGTTTTTCCATCTGGGACATGGCCAAGTCCTTTCCACATCAGCTCCTGAGAACCCTGGTTCATCCCAAGAGCTGGGGGAGTACCCAGCCCCTCACTCAGGAGGCAGGTATATCCTGGGGCCATGGAATCCAGGTGGTTCTTTGAATGTCCTTGTCTGCCCATCCCTTTCCAGACTTCCTCTCTATGACCCCTGGGGCCTGGCACCCCCCCACTGCTATTCGGGGGTGTGGAGGCCTGTGTGGTCAGTGCCAGGTTGGCAGGCACCAGGGGCTCTAGAACCTTCATTCCAAGAGCAGCTTGTTCTCTCTCCCCTCAGAGCTGGGTGCATCTGCTCCCTCCTTCGGCAGGAGGGAGGGGAAGGGGTTTGGCAAAACTGGGATCCAACCCCCTCCCCACCTCCTTAGAGAGGGGCTGCCCTGCCCTGACATGGACTCCTGAGCCACTCAAGGTGAAGGAGGCCTCCTGGTGCAAACAAGCCTCTCCTGGGGGCCTCCTGCTCGGTGCTGTGTCCCCTGGGCCTGAGGAGACTGGCTTTGGAGTGCAGCGTTCTCTGGCTGCAACTGCCTGCAATCAGCTACCAGGCCCCTGAGCTGGGAGGATGGCCCCTCTGGGCTAATCCGCTTCTTTTCAGAGCCTGGTCATGTCCAGGAGATGGGCTGTTTATCTTTAGCACTCTTCCTTAGGATTCATGCCCAGCTGCTCCCTTCTGCCTTGGCTCTCCAACTCTACTGGGTGCAGCCTGGCTCCAGGGCTGGAGTGGGGAAAAGAACACATGGTCAGACAGAGCTGGGCTGGGCTGCAGCCCCCTGGCCTGGGGCACTGGGTGGGAGGACATGCGTCTGGCTTGAGCAGAGGGTCCTGACTGCGTGGGGGGTACAGGATGAAAGTACCCAAGTGGGGGGACTGCTGGGTCCAGACTGTAGCCTTCTTGTACCCCTGCCAATAAGAAGGGTTCCAGGAGGAAAGGTGTTAGCCTCTGGGGCCTGGAGCCTCCACTAAGTAGAGTGGAGCATCCCCTGACCTTACCTGAGGCCCGGAGACCCTCCTTCGAGGCTGCTGGCATCCCCCATACATGGCAAGAAACCAGGGTCTGGGGTCGAGCAGCATGGGACAGGAGAAGCCCCCCAGGTTTGGGAATCGATCCCTTCTGTGACACATCTATTAGCTGTGTGACCTTGGGCATGCTGCTTAACCTGTCTGTGCCTCACTTCTTTATCTGTATAATGGAAATAATAATATTGATATCCACTTCATAGGGTTGCTGTGAGGCCCGAGGGAGCTCACACATATAGAGGTGATGTATGAAGAATTCTCAGGAGGACAAGGTCATAGGTGGCATGTTAAAACTCTGTCATCAATGTGGACCTGACAAAATGCAGGCAGAAGGATAGAGGGGGAAGAGTGGCCAGGAGGTAAGGGGTGGGCTGGGCTTGCCTCCCCCCGCCGTGGCCCTCCCCCACTCTAGGTCTGGACGGGGCAGTGAGGGGGGCTAAGTGGCTGTGTAATGGCCACATCTGTCAGTGCCCGCCAAATGGGTTTTCCAGGAGCTGGTGAGCTAATGGCTCTGCAGTTGGGAGAGAGCTTCTCCTAAGTGGAGCACTTTACCCCGCAATGTAAGGCCGGCGCGGACCCAGAACAGCTGCTGTTTCTGCAGCCTTGAATTAGGCCTCCTGTCCTGGTTGGTTTGCCCACACCTGCTGCCCCAGGCCAGCCCCCAGGTGGCTCACAGGTAGTTTATAGTCATTTTATCTTCCTTTTTTTTCCCTTCCAAGTATTGGTAACATACATATATATACCTACATATATATATACATATATATATATAACACATTTTAGCCATCATTAAGGTTACAATTCAGTGGCATTAATTACTTTTAAAATGCTATCACCACCCTCCATCACCAAAATTTTTTCATCTCCCCAAGTAGAAACTCTGCACCCCTTAAGCAATAACTCCCAATCTTCCCTCCCCTGCCTCTAATCTACTTTCCGTCTCCATGAATTTGCTTATTCTGGATGTTTCATGTAAGTGGAATCATACAATATTTTGTCCTTTTGTGTCTGGCTTCTTTCACTTAACATGGTGTTTTCAAGGTTCATCCATGTTGTTGCATGAATCAAAACTTCTTTCCTTTATTCCTGAATATTCTTCCCGTGTGTGTATCCACCACGATTTGTTTATCCATTCACCTGTTGATGGACCCTTGGGTTGTTTCCACCATTTGGCTATTGGGAATCAGACCTGGCTTTGAACTGGCTGTAGGACTTTGGAGAGCAGCTTGTCCTCTCCGAGACTCTCGTCTGTGAGATGGAGGCCATGGGGTTCCTGGGATAGGAGGATAGGAGGATAGGAGGACTGCAAGCCGTGCCCGCAGGTGGGGTGCTGGCTGGCTTCTGCTCTGGTTCCCACTGTTCCCGCCGCTGAGCGGTGGGAGCTCTTCCAGATGAGGAAGGGGCCGTCAGTCAGATGGGTGGCAGGAGAAAACCGCTCCAGGAGGAGGGAGAAGCCCCCTGGGTTAAAGGGGAGTGAGAGTGTGGGAAACCCAGGTTGCAGAGTGCATTGCACGGACAAGCCCTTGCATTCCTAGAATATACCTGCGGAGGTGTGAAAGTTGTGTGTGCAAAAGTCCAGCCACAGTTCACACATCACAAATGTGTTCTGTTTCCAGAGACCCACAAAATATCATGACTTCTACAATTATTGGGTCTTTGTGTTTTTTTAATTTTTTTTTCAAATTTTGAAATTATTGTATTTGATAAAGTTTATTTTTGGACCAATTTTAGGTTTAAAGGAAAATTGAATGGAAAATACAGAGCATTCCCCAAAACCACTGACCCTTCCCAACCTATCCCTTACTATTGACATCTTGCATTAGTGTGGCATGTTTATTACAATTGATCAACCAATACTGATACATTATTAGCAACAGAAGTCCATAGTTTACATCAGGGTTCACTCTTTGTGTTGCACAGTTCTATGGATTTTGACAAATGCATGATGTCATGTGTCTACCATTATAGTATCATACACAATAGTTTCAATGCTCCAGAAGTGTTCTGTGCTCCACCTACTCTTCCTTCTTTTCTCCTCTCCACCCCTCACCCTCCTCCCAACCCATGACAACCACTGTTTCTATTGTCTTGCCTTTCCCACAATGTCATATAGTAGCAATTGTATAGTACATAGTCTTTTCAGACTGGCTCCTTTCACTTAGTGATATGTGCTTAAGGCTCCTCTATGTTTTTTTTTGTGGCTTGATAGCTTGTTTCTTTTTATTACTGGAACAATATTCCATTGTACAGATGTGCCACGGTTTGTTTATCCCTTGACCTATGGAAGGGCATTTTGGTTGTTTCAATTTTGGCGATTGTGAATATAACTGCCATAAACAGTCATGTGCAGGCTTTTGTGTGGACATGAGTTTTCGACTCATTCAGGTAAAAACCCAGGAGTGCAATTGCTGGAGTGTATGGTAAGCCTATGTTTAGATTCGTGATAAACTGCTAAACTGTCTCCCAAAGTGGTTGGGCCATTTTGCATTTCCCCCAGCAATGAGTGAGGGTTCCTATGACTGTCCATCCTTGTCAGCATTTGGTGTTGTCAGTGTTTTGGATTTTAGCCATTCTAATAGGTGTGTGGTGGAATCTCACTGAATTTGCCCAATCTCATCTGATCTTGGAGATACATGTGTTTTTTTTAAGAGTTAAGAGACTTTTTATTTAGAAATAATCTTAGACATAGAAGTTGCAAAAAAGTACCTCTATTTTTGGAAACCTCTCACCCAACTCCTACCAAAAAAAACACATTGACAGAACCATAGTACAATTGTCAAAACCAGGGACTAGACATTGGCACAATCCTATTAATTAAGCTACAGACCTTATCTGGACTTCACCAGTTTTTACACGTACCCATTTTTTGTGGGAGGGCATGGATCTATGAAATGTTATCATGTGTACAGATTTGTGTAGCCATCACCACAATTAGATACAGAATTATTTCATCACCCCAAAGAAACACCCTTAGCCCTTTTACGGGCATACACCCCTCTCCTCTCCCACCAGCCTTACCCCCTACCACTGTCTGAGCTCTTCTCCATCATTTTGAATCTGTTATATACACGAGATCATATAGTGGCTACACGCCCTTTTAAAAACCAGTGCTAAACAGGAATTCATGATGATTTACAACATTAAATGTAGACAGTAAACATTAACCATATTCAACATAATTAACTTCTAAAGGACTTTCTTTAGATTCTAATTCTAGTTCTGTTGGATATCATACAGTGACATTTATGAGATAGAAGAAATTATTTTTAATGTGGAAAAAGCCTTGCTGATGGGGAGTCTGCAAAGGATTGAGTTGGAGAACATGAAGCTGACTCTGGTGATGGTTTATTAACTTTTTGGAACAATTTTTCAAGAAGAGATGGAAGGCCAGCCTTCTCTTCTCTTGGCAAACAGGATTTGTGGCAAGGTATTAGCATAACATATGGACTTAGGAATTTTCTCTGCATTTGGATCATTATGTTACCAAATGCAATCACGTGGTGAAAAAAAAGGAAGCAGAACAAATGATGTCCTCTCCCACTCTCGACCTCACCTCCTCCAATCCTTCTCTCCAGATTCCCCCACTGCTACCAAGCTCTTGCATCTCCTAGAGACATGCATACACATACACCCCTTTTCTCACAAATGGTAGGGTATCATACACATTTCTTGCCTTTGCTTTTTTCTCTTAAATACATATTTTTGGGGTGAGTTCCATGTTTTTCTGAAGCTAATTCTGTCTGTGAAAAGATCTTTCCATTCCCTCCATCAACGTGCTTAGTTTCTAGGCACTCTCTTCCATGTTCTGGTCCCAGCATTTGTCGGTGCTCTCTCTCTGGTTTACTCCTTCCACAGAGCAGCACCGGTTGATGACCGTCAGCGTGAAAGCAGAGATTTGTTGGTAGCAGTGCACCTAATGAATGGTTTTTATCTTTTTCTGCTTTAATTCTGCTTGACAACTTAATATCTTCCTTTCTCCTGTTTTAAAGCTAATAAAGACCAACCATCCAGTATAACACAAACACTTCTGTATTGATAAATATGCTGATACCACACTGTTGACTGTGCAGCTTAAAATGTCCATTCATTGGCCGAAAATTCCAAAGTCTGCCTTCAACTTTAGAAAGTTGATTGGGGGGTTCTATTAGAATGTTTGGAAATTCCACTCAGGTGAAAACTGACGGATACATGTCAAGAGTCAATGTAGTCCTGAGGGAAAATTCTAAGGCAGGAGGGGACTGGGGTAGGAAGAGGAGGTTGGGAACACAGGTTGGAGGCATGTGAGAATAAAATTAAGTTCAACTTTCACACAAGGTGATACAGAATAGGGGAAATGGAGACTCAGGTGTAGAAACTCCTAAAATAGCCTTATAACTTGTTACCAAACTAGCTCAAACTGGCTCTGCGGTTAAAGAACAAAGGAGAGAGACCACCTAAACAAAGGAGTAGTATCAGTACCTTATATGGGCATAACAGTTATAGTCAGGGTTGGACACTTGCTTCAAATGTTTCAACTTTGCGCAGGTTAGTTAGGCCTATCCAATAGGCTGTAACCTCTGGAGTATTCAGCCAATGGAGAAACAGGGGAGGGACTTGCGTGTTAAGTTTAGGGAATAAGTAGTGCTGTGTTCTATTGTTCGGCGCACCAACCACCATATTTAGGTGTGTGCCAGTTCTTGCAAGATTGTGAATAAATCCTTTTCTCCTCCATAACTGGGTGAGCGTTTATTCTCTTTCAGGTACAGCTTTCTTTCCAACAGGCAGACTGCAAGGGACCTGGTGAACCAGGTAAGGATTTGAGCTTTACCTGGTAGGTGGGGCAGGGAAATATCAGAATATCAAGGGTTGCTGGGTTGTATTGTTTTTTATCATAATAAAAAGGTCATTTATGGGCACCATCTGTGTGCCAGGTACTCCACCGGATGCTTCTCACATGTCTCATGCTCACACAACTGTATCAGGTTGCTGTTATTTTTCTCACTTTATATATGAAAAAGACCAAGGCTTGGAGGGTTTGAGAGACTCATCCAGAGTTGTGCGGCTCGTGACTGATGCAGTCAGAGTTTCCATTGGGCCATCTGATGCCCAAGCCCAGGCTCTTTCACATTCATGGTTACTTTCCCGGTGCCACTGGCCCCTGTTGGAGGCAATTTCTGCAGTGCTTGCCACACCGGCAGGACCCCTCCCGCCATATTGGAGGGGGAGAGCCAGTTGACCTCTCCAGTGGGCCAGTTGATTGGATGGTGCACTTTATCCCCCAGCCCTCAGCCCTGCCCTCTCCAAGTCATCCAGCTTGCCTCGCTGTCTGTTGAGACATAAACCCAGGTGCCCCACGTTCCAGCCCCCAAGGTGGCTGTAGAGACCATGCCTTTCACTCTGATCAGACCGGAATTCCCAAGAATAGAGCTGGAGTAGAGCATCCCAGAGTGCAGGCTACACTGCGTTAGTGTCGTGGGAAACATTTTTAGGTGGTTTGTGTCTTGATGTTATTTTTACCTAGATAGGTATTAATTTGTTTAAATTTTTTTTATTGAGGACACATATACAACATAAAGTTTCCCATTTGAAACACTTTCAAATACACAATTCAGTGGGATTAATCACATTCACAATGCTGGGCTACCTCACCACTATCCATTACCAAAACCAACACCAAAATCAGAAACTCTGTGTCCATTTAGCAAAAAATCCCCTTTCCCCTCACCCCCTTCATCTGGGAACCTGTAACCTACTTTCTGTTTCTGTGAGTTTGCATATCCTAGTTATTTCATATAAGTGAAATTGTATCATAGCTGTTCTTTTGTGTCTGACTTATTCCATGCAGTATGATGTCTTCAAGGTTCATTCTTATTGTTACATGTATCAAAATTTTGTTCCTTTTTATGACTGAATACTATTCCATTGTATTTGTATATGACATTTTGTTTATCCATTCATCTGTTGATGGACATTTGGGTCCTTCCACCTTTTAGCTAATTCTGCTATGAACATCAGTGTGCAAATAGCTGTTATGGTTCCCTCTTTCAATTATTTTTGGTATATACCTAGAAATAGGATTGCTAGTCATATGGTAATTCTTTATTTTTAATTAACTTTATTTATCAAGAAATAAAAAAACCACATTTCCTAATAAAATAGAACAAAGGAAGAGGAAAAGCAAATACCCTGATATAACGTCATTGATATAACTGATATAACTGATACAACTTCATTGCTTCCAATATGCTTTTACCACACTTCAAAAAAAATGGTAATTCTATATTTTATTTTCTGAGGAATCACCAAATCATTTTCCACAGCAGCTGCACCATTTTATATACCCACCAACAACGCCTGGGTGTTCCTACTTTTCCACATCGTTGCCAACACTTGTTACTTTCCCTTTTTAAATAATTGCCATGCTGGAGTGAAGTGGTAGCTCATTGTGGTTTTGATTTGTATTTCCATAATGGCTAATGAAGTTGAGTATCTTTTCATGTGCTTATTGGCCACTTGTATAGATCTATATTAATTTTAACATTAATTATTAAGAAACATTAAGAAAGAAATAACTGGTGTAGCCAATCTTTGAAATAAAGTTTCCTTTTAGGATATTTTATTTAAATAAAAAAGTGAATTGATTTAAAGAAAAGGCATTAAGTAAATTATGATACTGAAAGCACTCATCCAAGGTCAACCTCTGGCAGGGGGCAGGGGTCACACTGAGCTGATGGGTGAGTGCAGCTCCCCCAGTGAGCTGCAGCCACAAGTCTTGTCTGCACCTCTGGGCAGCTTCGGGGTAAAGTCAGACCCCCAAAGGCCAGCTGAGGTCACCAGAGGGGAATCCACACTGACTGCAGCCTGGTAAGATGCCCAGATACCCCGATGGCCATTGGTCATGCTGGAGCACTTCGTGCCACTGCCACCCAGACCTCCTCCTCATCTTCTGTCCAGTTCCCACCCACCCAGTCTCCACCTGCTCCCAGCTCTGGGCTGATTCCCAGGGTCCACAGCCACCCTCACTTGGGATCATCGAGGAGGGTTTAACAAAGGAACTTCACAAGAGTGTGGGCAGGGAGAGGGGAAACCAGCCAGAGAAGGTGGGGGTTCTGGGGGTTAGCAATAGTGGAGAGCCATAACCCCTCAGGCCAGAAGGGGCAGGGGAGGGGGCATCTGAGCCAGTGGGCCCTGCCCTTGGACGGGCTCTGGGCAGGAACTCTGGTCCTTGGATTCTGGAAGAATCCAGCCACCACCAGCTGGTGGTCTCCCAGTGCAGAGCCAGGGGACAAAACTATTTGTTCCCCTCCTTCCTCCTGCCCTCAGATCCCAGCTGGGTCTCTGCTGGCTAAAGGGGAGCCAGCGGGCGAGGGTGCCTGTCTGTGCAGCCCAGTGGGGTGGGTGGAGGAGACCCTGGAGCCATGCAACTCTCCATCCTTCTGGGTCCCTGGGGCCAGGGGTGGCCTCAGCCTCCCGCCAATCCAACCTGGCCCTCGCACAGCGATGGACGGAGGCAGGGCTGGGGGCAGGAAGTGGAGGAGAGCGTGGAGCTGCAGGGAAGTCCTGAGCACATGTTTCTGGGCCTTTGGGGCACCCTGAGGCCATTTCCCATCCCTGGCTCTGTCAGTTTCCAGAGCTGCAGCTCTGCCTAGCCTTTTCCTAGCAGTTTAAGAGGTCACTAGTTCCTCATGGAAATGAATGCTGTCCACGTTCTCCCCATCACTAATGTCCAGGGCCCTTTCTCTAGGGTCTGGGAACAGCTGGTCCCCCAGTGCTGGCCCTGGGCCAAAGGCACATGTCCCTTCTGGCTACTTCCTCCCTGGAGGTGGGCTGAGCAGGGCTGCTCTTGGGTAAGCCCCACAAGGGGCAAGGCGGTCGGAGCCCTGAGGACAGAGGTGGGACCCTGACAAGAGGATCTCCTCCTTCTCCTGGGGCAGGGCTGGGAGCTGAGAGAGAAGGGGATGGACACACAGCAGCCAGCCCAGGGCCACTGGCCACACTGACCCTGTCCTGCTCTGTCCAAGGATCCCCTAGTCCTCCCTGCTTTTTGGTGTCTCTGTCACCACAGATGTGGGGTTCACAGTCCCAAATTCCTCGTTACTTTTTGAGTACTTTGTCCTGCAGGGGAAGGTGCAAAAACAACTTAGGGGAAAATATTTCACCTTGTAAATGAATTCCCTCCTTTCCCTTCCCTCCTTCTCTTTTCCCCTCCCCCTCCCTTCCTCCTTCCCTTCTTTCCTTCCTTCCTCCCTCCTTTCTTCTCTCTTTCCTCTGTCCCTCCTTCCCTCCCTCCTTCCCTCTCTCCCTTCCTTCCTTCCTTCCCTCCTCTCCCCCTCCCTCCTTCCCTCACTCCCTTTCTTCCTCCCTCCCTTCCTCCCTCCCTTTCAGCTTCTTTGACCTAGTGCCTTCTGCTCAGCTGGGCCCACCTGCCTCTCAGTTCCATCTGGTCAACTCTCCCACCCCCCATACACTTAGGTGGCTGGAGTGGGCAACCTCTAAGCCCCCAATTATCTCCCCCTTTCAGGAATTCATGCCTGACTGTAATCTCCTCCCCTTGAGTTGAGTGTGGGCTGGAATTAGTAACTTATTTCTACCTTTCTTCTAGAAGAAGTTATGGGTTGTCATTCCTCAGATAAGGCTATAAAAAGGTGGCAGCTCCCATCTTGGGTACCTTCTCCCTCTCTTTCTTGGCCACTCACCATGGGGAAAGCCAACTACTGGGTCATGGGGAAATCCTGCGGTGAGGGCCACGTGGCAGGAGCTATGGGAGGCCTCTGGCCGACAGCCCTTGAGGATCAGAGGACCTCCTGAGTAGGCTCAGAAGGGTGGCCGTCCCCAGCAGCCTTCGGATGCGACCACAGCCCAGCTAACAGCTTGAATGTAACCACGTGTGATGCTTTCAGACAGAGGCTCCCAGCCAACATGTGCCAATCCCCGATGCATGGAAACAGCAAGGTAATGTTTGTTGTTTGAAGCTGCTAAGCTTTGGGATATTTTATGTGGCTCTGGTGGGGGAGATGATTACTGAGACATGGAAAGGAGAAGTGGAACCAGGACACATGTCGGAAGCTTGCTCGTGCCTCCAGGAGTGACACCAAGGGAGCTGGCTGCCTCCTGATGGTGACATCATCTGGCAGCTCCCATCCCACCCATCTCAGAGCTGCTATCACTTAGAGCTCAAGGCCAAAGGTTGAAGACTTTATTGGGGTGGAGAAGGCTGGGGGTCCCCTTTCCTTTCTTATCGACCAAACTCAAGTTCTATTTGATTAATAATACATGCCTGGCGATGTCTGTGAATGAATGTGCAGCTCCCCAGTCTAATTGTTCTGGCAGGCAGTCCCCCCCTAGATTCATCCTCCCTTCTCAGCTCTTTATTTAGCAGTTTTATTGCCAGCGATTACTGATGGTACCAGTTGGAGTCCATCTTTATGCGGAAGATTCATCGCCGTTTACTTGGTGGAGTGAATTAGGAAGTAAGGGGCTTTCTGGAGGCAGGAGCCTGGCTCCCCTCTCCAACATCCCAGGTCTGGTCACACGAAGGATCAGTCCTACCCTCCTTACTGGGCCTCTGATACCTCTGCAGGGTCTGCGCAGCCCCATTGTCATCAGGAGGTCTCTCCTGGGCAGGGAGCATCCCAGGACCTCCCTCCTTTCACTGCCCCCCCTCCAGCACCATCTCCTTACATCAAATTCTTAGGAGGCTTCTCAAGCTAGGGAGATGCCCCTTGAGCAGATCTGGGGTTGAGGGTAATTTGCTGGGGCCTCACGTGTATGACATCCTCCATTGCCTGATCACTATTGGAGCCAGTCCAACCACACCTCAGGGATGGAAGGGGTCAGGAGCTTTCTAACTCTAGGTGAATATGACGTTCTGTCCCTTGCTGACTGCAAAGTCTCTAGGGGTTGCCCAAAGCCTGTAGGACAGAAAACCAGGTTTAGGGTCCGATGTCCCTGGGATAACCTGCCTGGGCCGGGTGTGTCTTCCCTCCTGCTCCTGCTTTTAAGTCTGATTCCTTGGAACCATATGGACTGTATAGCTTGGCCCCCTCCTGTCCTCATCAGAGAAGGTGTGTTGGAGCTGTAGGGATGAGGCAGGCTGGCTGTGGAGGCTTTGTGCGGATAAGCCTGACAGAGACCCGAGTGGAGGTCATTGACACCAGCCCTCTGCTCGGGTCACTGACCCTTGCCAAGGCCAGGCTCCCATTTTGCCTAGAGTTGCAGGGGCCAGGACCCCCTGTCCGTCACCTCCCATTCCAGTCCAACCTGCACAGCACAAATGGCTCTCGCCTAAATGATTCACAGTGGTGGTGAAGCAACTTTGACTTTGCAATTGGACAAGCCTGGGGCTGTGGTCCCAGCTCCTCTTCTTTTGAGCTGAATGACTGTGGCATGCACTTAACTGCTTGGGGCTCTGTTTTTTTCATTAGTTCAATGGACATAATAACAGCTTATCTGCAAGGGACTTACCAGGCCCCTAATGAGCTCAGTTCTTCAAATGTAAGGAGGGCAGGCCTGATCTCATAGCCTTGGCTCTTGCTCCCAAGGTTTTCCTGACTGCTTTCTTACTTAACACTGTCACCTCCTCCATGCTGGCCTCCAGGGATGCTCTCCTTTAACCCAAGCACAGGCACCTCATCTTTCCCTGTAGTGGAGTCCAGCTGGGATGCTCCATTACTCTGTTGTCTATTACTCAATGACAAATGACTTACAAACAGTGGCTTAACATGTCAGTGATGCTTTATTAAATCTTGTGAGCTCTGTGGGCCAGGAATTCAGGAATGCCCAGGCTGGGGGTTCTGGCTTGGGTTTTCAGGGGTTTTGCCATCAGATGGTGGCTGGAGCTGGAAGGGCTGAGCAGATGGGAGAAGACAGGACATCTGTCACCCCACAACCTGTGGCCTCCCTGTAGTCTGTGTGGGCTCCCTCACAGCGTGGTGGCCTTGGACTTCTGACTCATCCACAATGTGTCCGAAGAGAGCACAAGGCAGCAGCCATAGCACCTTGTGCATCCCCGACTTGGAAGTCAGCTGGGGTCACTTCCACTGCACTCCAGAGGTTGAGGTTGCCACAAAGGCCTGCCCAGGTGCAAGGTGAGGGCAAGTGGCAAGTTCCCAGGGGAGTGTGTGGGATGGGAAGTGTTTTTGCAACATTTTTTTGAAAATACCATCTGCCTTATTCATCGTACAGGGAAATGGTCTTCAAAGAGGCCTGTGGCCTTGGTCAATATGAGGTCAGTGTGAGGCCCTCTCTCCTTCCCTCCCTCTCTCCCTCTCTCCCCCCATTGTTTCTTCCATGAACATTCACTGAGCATCTACTATGTTCTCAGTGCTTTGGATACAACAGAGGAGCAAACAGAAAGAGATCCCGGTTCTCCGTGTCTTATATTTTAGTTGAGGGGGAGATAGACAATAAACAATAGACATGATTAATCTTAAATTTCATGGTGTGTTAGAAGGTGACATGTAGTGAGGGAAAAGCAGCAAAGAGGCATCGGGGAGGGGCCTTGACAGGGCCAAGTGGTGGAGCAGGTGGGCAGTGAGGGGGCTTGGTATTGAGTGGGCTGCTGAGGACAGGCCTGGTTGAGAAGTTCCTGTAGGAGTGGAGCCTTGAAGGAGGCAAATGAAGAAGCCAGGTGCAGGTCTGGGGAAGTGGAAACAGCCAGTGCAAAGGCCCTGTGGCTGCGGCATTAGAGAAGCAGCAGAAGCCAGTGTGGCAGACGTCTCGTGGGACACGAAGTCAGACGGTGACAGTGAGGGGTGGTGGGTGTCAGCTGGGCCTGGTGGACCATCATAAGGCCTGGAGCAGACCCAGGAGACCCTGGGGAGGTGGGCCAGGGGTACCTCTGCCCACACTTGCTTCCCTGGATTCTGATTTTATTGTGGGTGGAAGGAAGGAAGGATCACTTTCCAATTAAGCCACATGCATTTTGCTTCATCATCTGAATACAATTCTCCTTCAGCCCCTCTGTCCACGAAATTATCCTTTATTAAACTCAGCCTTCCCCATGAGTGCAAGGGCTTGAACTGCAATTGCAGCAGGATCCCGAGTGCTCCCCCAGGTGCCCCACGGCCCCTGCTACTGCCTGGAGTTTCTCCTCGTGCAGCTTTTTCAGTTCTGCTTGGTGGGAGGTGGGAGCAGCAAGCAGTTACCCCAGAGGCCTCCAGGAATGAAAGCTGTGGGTGTGGTGGGCAGGGCCCCTGTCTGGCTTAGAGGGGTGCCTGCCACTCAGCCCTCCAAGTCTGCAGCAGGGCCAGCTGGGACGTGGGTCTTCTGCTGAGGCAGGCGATAGCAGCAAGGTGCTGTAGCTGAGGGAAGCAGACTGTGAAGGTAATGGTGTCCTGCTTACTGAGAATTTAAGGTGTGCTGGCACTGGGTCAGATGCTTTACTCACCTAATTAACTGATTAACATTCCTAATCCTCATCACCATTATACAAGACTGGGATGAGAATGATCCCCATTTTATAGAAGATGATACTGAGGGTCAGAGTGACCTGTTCAGTCACCTCAAAAGTGGTCCAGAGGGATGATAACCCAGGCAGCTTGATTCCAGGCCTGTGCCTTAGCTCCTTGTGAGTGGGGCTCCTCCTTAGTAATGCCAGTGAGGAGCCTCTGTGGGGTTGAGTTTGGGAGTAGTGGTGGCTTCCTACCCTGGCATGTTTTGGTTGCAGATTGTCCTTCCCAGTGAGCCTCTGTCTTCTCTCAGACCCTTTGATTGGTCAGCTACTGAGTTCCACCTACTCGGTGCCAAGCACTCTTCTAGGCCCTGGGGACAGAGCAGTAGCCGAAACAGATGGGCAAGGGGTGAACATGTAAAACGAACCCAGCGCTAGATGGTGGTTAAGTGCCCTCAGGGAAAATAAGGCAAGTGGGATGTGTCTTGGCAAGCTAGGGTGGGGTCTGATTAGGATTTCAAAAAGGAGCATTGGAGGGTGACATTGGACATTTGAGCAAGGCCCCAAGAGCACAGAGGGGTGCACACTGCCCCAGTATCTTGGGGTGGGGTGGGGAGGGTGGTGTCTCCAGATTCTGCGTGGATGCTGGAGGTGGAGGAGGGAGGGACTGATTCCGGTTAGGCCTGGAGTGGGGGGTGTGGTGGTTAGTGAGTGGCAATTCTCCCTCTGCACGGAACTTCTATGGGGAGAGGGTCTGGGTCTCCCCACCTCTATAGAGGAGGCAACCGGAGTCGGGGGGGACAGAAGAGATGTCCGGACCCTTGTGGGGGGCTGCCCTGAAGGGGCTCTGCGCTCAGCCTGCCCCCTGGCTTCCCTTTCTGAAACCCCGTGCTCTGCGGTGAGCGAAGCGGGCTGCAACTCAGTCTAACGCCCCCTTCTGTCCTGGGAAGGGAGAGACCCAAGCTCTGTTTGGAGACCCCTGGCCGTCCCAGCACGCTAGGGCCCCACGCTCTTTCCTCGTTTCACGTGGCCGGATCCCAAGGCATGACCGAATGCAGGAAAGGCTCCCCGGGGCCCATTCTCACGGCTTCCATCCAGCTCCCCATCGGGAGGCCGCGGGGAGAGGCAGTGCGGTTGTCGCAGGTCAGCCCCGAGCATCCGCGGCCGGTGGAGACCCGGGGATCGGGGCCGGGAAGTTACCGCGCAGCTATAGCTGTCTTTCCAACTCCTTGCCAGCATCCAGCTCTCCTTGAGTGGCGGAAGAAGCCTGGTGTCTGGCACCTTGGAAGACTCAGCCATCGTTACTGGGTGGCGCAGATGTTAAGGCCACAGAGTATGTTTGCTTTTTCTTTTCTTTTCTGAAATCTGGAGGGGTGGGGCGAGGTGGTTCGGCCACCCAGCTGGAGCTGGGGGTATCTGGGGGAGCCAGGCCCCCCTGTAGTGAACCTTGAATGTCACGTGTGGGACATTTAAGAATTTACTCTGCGCTGTGCGTGATGAATGAGCAAAAGTGTGTTAATCCAAAAACGGTAATTGAGTTATTCCCTAGTTTAGGATGCTGTGTCAGGTGTGGTGAGGGGCAGGAGGCGACCCTTCTCCATCCCCACCTCCCAATTCCTGGGGCAGGCTCCGCCTGTCTGGACTGAGGAATGCAGCTTGTTACCAGGCGTCTTTACCTTCGCCTCTGCAAGCCTCCTCCCAGGATCCTGGTCTGTGGGCGGGATCCCTGCCTGAGGCTGAGTGCCCTCCCTCCCTCCCAGCCGAGCTCCGCCCCGTGTTCTTCCCATCTGCTTCAAGCTCCTGTGTCTTCGCATAGGCTGTTCCCCCTTTCCGGAACACTGCCTCTTCGTGGCTCCCCGGTAGAACGCCTGTTGGTGGTGGAGGACGTTTGTGGGGCATTGCGGGTGTGTGTGGGTTGTGTGTTTCCCCTCGCCCCCTACCCTTTTCATGAGTGAGGGGCGTGGTCCTTGGAGCCTGGAAAGGGAAGACACGGAAGAATTTGTGGAAGAAAGCAGACCAATTCCGGCATGCTTCCAAGTTTGGATTACAAGGGAGGCTTGGAGGAAGCGTGATGAATAAGGATGAAGCCTGCTTGCTCCTTGAGACTTGGGTGGGCAAGAGGCTTGGGTGCTACAGTTGCTGGAGGGAGGTGAGGGCAGAAGCAGCCACAGATCTACGGATCAGCTAGTGTGCGACCAAGAGTACAGGGGACCGTCCCCCTGCCCAGCACAGCGCTCAGCGGGGCAAGGCCTCAAGGTCTCGTAGGGGGTAGGAGTGGCACTACCTTCCCAGTGTTGCTGAGGCCGCGGCACCAGCTGGCTTCCAGAGCATGTGAAAGCAGCACAGGGTGTTCCTGACGCCTTATGGCCCTGAGTGAGGGAAGACCCAGCAGTAACCAGAGGCAACGTACCTTCAAGACTGGAAGGGGTCACAAATGACCAGGCAGATGCCAGACTGGGGGAGCCATGCTCCGGAAGACCAGGGAGCACCCCAGCCCCAGCCACACAAGCAGACTGGCTGCGGGCATCACTGCAGGGAGATGGGGAGGAGCTGTGCCCTGCTCAAGACTCAGTTTCCTTCCCTTGGAGGAAAGAGGCTAGATATGGAAATTAAGTCATAGAAAAAAAAAAATTGAAAGTCCATTTGTTGGCCACTGGAGTTTACAGACTTGGATTCTTATCCACCCCACTTCCTCCTCCAGCACCAGCTCAGACCACTCCCCTGTCCCTCCTCGGACTGGCAGGAATATTTCTCTAGGGCACTGGCCACACCATCTACACCCGGCTCTCTCCCCTCTGCCCTTGGAGCTCCTTAAAAACAAGAATATTTGCTTGCAGGCACCTGGCAACTGTTTATTGAAGGCATGGCTGAATCATTGCAAACATAATTTTGGGGTAGTGTGTGTTACATAGGACAGAGGTGCTATCTTTATCACAAGAGAGATGGTTTGCTTTGGGCTGGGGTCATCTAAGGAGGTGCTCTTGAACAGAGACTCAAAGGGTGGATGTAAATTTGATGGATAGTACTGGGTTAGGGTGGTCTGAGTGCAGGGAACAGTGTGAGGAACAGCATGGAAATAAAAGAGTGCTGGGCTGGTCAAAGAGCTGGAGGTTGGCTAGTTTGGGGCTTAAGTTCTGTGCTGGCTCAGATGATCGTATAATTTACATGCTGATCCAGTTCACTCTTGAGAAGGGAAGTGAGCTATTAATGATGCCAGGAAGACAAGCAAAAGCCCGAGTCTCCTGGCAAACAGGAAAGTCAGAGCAGTGGGCAGTGAGGCTGGACTACTGGCTTGGGCCTGTCTGTAATGGACTGATGCTTTCTTCAGGACTTGCTATATCAGTAGCTGCACAGAGACCCTGCAGTTTTCCAGTGGGGGTGGAGATGTGACCTAACCAGTTTCCCAGAGGTCAGGGAGGTGAATCTGGCAGTGTGTGCAGGTGGTAGGATTGGACAACACTAGAGGAGGCCAGTCAGGGGGTGACGGCCACAGTTTAGGCACAGAAGGATGTGCTTATTGGATCTGGGAGAAAGCAGGAGGAACTGGGAGGGGAAGGAAGGGTGTTTTCATATTCAATGTGGGAGGGTCAGTGCCTACTGCTTCATTTTGGATAACTTGAGCAATATGTGTTTAATTAAGGGTTTGATTTAAAAGTGACCAGGCTATATATCCAAATTGTCAGAGGAAAATACGTACCTACATACTGACATGCATATACATTCATACATGACTAAACATATTTGTTGAAGCCAAAAGTAAAGTTGGATAACCTCATTAATTTTGAGTTAAAGAACTCAAAGTCTGTCTATAAGAAGCACAGAGAAGTTTAAGTAGGAGGGCTGGCAAAGCAACTTATGCCAAAACAATCCAGAAAGAAAGCAGGTGGTGAAATGAAAATACAACAAAAGTATCAGACAAAGATGAATTTAAGGTAAAAACAAAGCATTCAATGGGCAAAGGGGTCCACTTTTTATGGATGAATGGAACAAATCAAAATGAAGATAAAAGTTTCAAGTATCTTTATTTGAAAAATAATATAACATGGACATGAATATTTAAAGTAAAAAGTTGTTAGATATCCAGAGGACTTCTAATTAAAGATGACAAGGCAGAAGGCATGTATTAGCTTTGTTCTCTCCCCAGACTCTGCCAAAACCGAATAAAAGGATTTAAGAAACACACACACACACACACACACACACACACACACACACACACACGTGCACAGAGCCACAAGGAATAAATGCACAAGGATGAAGAAAAGAAAAGAGGAGGCAATGGCAATAAAATTTTGTATATGGATGATCAATAACTGATTTAGAAGACACTGCCAACCGTGGAGAAGTGGGGAAGCAAGCTGGTTTACACTGGAACCTAATGACTCAGCACTTTACAGTACTATGTACTCTGTAAGTGGGGATGAAGGTCGGGCTAAATTGAAAAATCCATTTCAAAAGTGGTTTGATCTCAGCATCTCTCCCCCCACTTCATGTAATGGGAAGACCGCTCCTCCAAAATAATCCATTTTATTTTTCTAATGTAGAATTAAACAAGTACATAAAGTGTACAGAAAGCCATATAAAGCGAATGCATGGTATAAAGAAGAATAATAAAGCAAATACCCATGAAAACACTACCCATGCCAAGAAACAGCTCACTGCTCGCCCCGGGAGCCATGTGTGTCCCTGCTCAGATGTCAAGTGCTTCCTACCCCAGAGGCTGGAGTTCACGGTAATCTGCCTTGGTTTTGTCCATACTTATACCAAATAAGTCTATAATTTAGTGTTGCCTATTTTGAACTTAATCTAAAAATAATATTGCAATCTATTTTTTCCTGGCTTCTTTCACTCAGTCTCTTTTAAACTCTCTTTTGGTGAGAAATAAAGCAAATTTATTACATAAATGTGTTCAGTTGAATGAATTTTAAGTGAAATTGTGTGTGAAGCCCCCCCCCCAACATGAATAGAAGCTTATTCAGAACTCCAGAAGCCCTCTGTATATTTCTTTCTGATTTCTTTTCCTACCCCAGACTTTTATGTTACTCACTTCTCTGCTTTTTTTTTAATTCAGTTTTATTCAAACACATTCACATAACATACAATCATCCACGGTATACAGTCAACCCTTCACAGTATGATCATCTAGTTATGCGTTCATCACCACAATCTATTTCTGAACATTTTCCCTACATCAGAAAGAATCAGAACAAGAATAAAAAATAAAAATGAAAAAAGAACACCCAAACCATCCCCC
>PVKY010000544.1:0-46061 GCA_004027775.1 Bradypus variegatus
CCAGAGATGCAGAGTCTGGGTGGCACCCCAATGTTTGAGGAGGGTGGAACCGAAAATGTGGTCTCCCCAATATGTCGATATGTTGGAGCACCCACCCAGTGTTTGGAGAGAAAAAGGCTGCTGCAGAGGCCTTTGGAAAGGGTTAGACTCTTGCCCTCTCAAGCCCCAAGGATACAACATCGTTCTATAAATGACTCTCAGGCTTTGAAATCTAATGGAGTTTGCCCTGTGGATTTTAGGAACTGTTTTTGGTCCCTTAAAGCCTGTTTTCCTTTCAGTTTCTTCTTACGGCAATGGGAGTGTTTATCCTATGAATGTCTGTCCTTTGTATCTTGGAAGCAGATAACTTGTTCTAAGTTTCACAAGTCCACAGCTAGAAGGGGAATTATGCCTTAGGACAGACCACACATGTAACTAATTTGATGGGATCTTGTACTTACCTATTGTTAATGAAATGATTGAAGTTTTTGTGATATTGTGATGGGATGAATCTATTTTGTATTTGGAAGGAATGTATTTTTCTGGTGTCCAAGGGGTGGAATGTGCTGGTTTGTATATATTATGTCCCCCAGAAAAAGCCCATATTTTTTGATGCAGTCTTGTAGGGGCAGGTATATTAGTGTTGATTAAGTTGGAACCTTTGTATTAGGTTGTTTCCATGGAGATGTTTCCCATCCAACTGTAGGTGATAATTCTGATTAGATAATTTCCATGGAGGTCTGGCCCTGCCCATTCAGCATGGGCCTTGATTAATTTACTAGAGCACTATATAAGAGCTCAGACAAGAGGAGCAGCTGCTACAACTTACAGAGACATTTTGAAGACGGCTGTTGAAAGCAGACTTTTGCTCTGGAGAAGCTAAGAGAGGACAAAACACCCCAAGAGCCACATATTGAAGAATGCACAGGAGCTGAGAGAGAAGCTGGAACACACCCCATGATCAGCAGCCCATGTGCCTTCTGAGTTTGCAGAGGTTTTCCGGATGCTAATGGCCTTTCTCCAGTGAAGGTACACTGTAGTTCATGACTTACCTTGGACACTTTATGGTCTTAAGACTGTAACTTTGTAACCAAATAAACCCCCTTTATAAAAGCCAATCCATTTCTGGTATTTTGCATAAGGGCAGCATTAGCAAACCAGAACAGAGACGTAAAAAGATGGGAAAATATTCCATGTTCATAGATAAGAAGGCTAAATGTTAATGAAATGTCAACATGATGTCAATTCTACCCAAACTCATCTACAGATTCAATGGAATTCTTATCAAAATTCCAACAACCTACTTTGCAGACTTGGAAAAAGCTAGTTATCAAATTTATTTGAAAGGAGAAGATGCCTCAAATTGCTAAAAACAGAAAATGAAGTGGGAGGACTTACACTCCCTGACTTTGAAGCTTACTATAAAGCCACAGTAGTCAAAACAGCATGGTACTGGCACAAAGATAGACATATTGATCAATGGAGTTGAATCAAGAATTCCGAGATAGACTCCCAGATCTACAGTCGACTGATCTTTGATAAGGCCCCCCCAAACCACTGAACTGGGACATAACAGTCTATTCAACAAATGGGGCTAGGAGAGCTGGATATCCATATCCAAAAGAATGAAAGAGGATGCCTACCTCACACCTACACAAAAATTAACTCAAAATGGATTAAAGACCTCAGTATAAGAGAAAGTACCATAAAACTCCTAGAAGATAATGTAGGGAACCATCTTCAAGACCTTGTACAAGGAGGTCACTTCCTAGACCTTACACCCAAAGCACAAGCAACAAGAACAACAAAAATAGATAAATGGGAAGTCCTTAATCTTAAAAGCTTCTGTACCTCAAAGGAATTTGTCAAAAAGGAGAAGAGGCAGCCAATTCATTGGGAAAAAATATTTGGAAACCATGTATCTGACAAAAGACTTATCTTGCATATATAAAGAAATTCTACAACTCATCGACAATAGTACAGACAGCCCAATTATAAAATGGGCAAAAGGTATGAAAAGACAGTTCTCTGAAGAGGAAATACTAATGGCCAAAAAACACATGAAAAAATGTTCAGCTTCACTAGCTATTAAGGAGATGCAAATTAAGATCACAATAAGATATCACCTCACACCAATTAGATTGACTGCTATTAAACAGGAAATTACAAATGCTGGAGAGAATGTGGAGAAATTGGAAATCTTATTCATTGTTGGTGGGACAGTATAATGATACAGCCACTCTGGAAGACAGTCTGGGTGTTTCTTAGAAAACTAGGTATAGAATTACCCTCCAATCCAGCAATCACATTTCTCAGTATATACCTGGAAGATTTGAAAGCAGTGACACAAACAGATATCTGCAGGCCAATGTTCATAGCAGCAATATTCACAATTGCCAAGAGATGGAGACACCCAAATTCCTTCAACAGATGAGTGGAAAAACAAAATGTGGTATTTACACATAATGGAATACTATGTGGCAGTAAGAAGGAACGCGGTCATGAAACGTATGACAACATGGATGAACTTTGAAGATATAATACTGAGCGAAATAAGCCAGGCACTAAAAGAGAAATACTGTATGTTACCACTAATGTGAACGCTGTAAAAAATGTAAAATAAATGGTTTATATTGTAGAATGTAGGGGACCTAGTGATAGACAGCAAATATTGAAGGGGGAATGATAATTTAATAAGAACAGATAAGTTATGGAAGGTAAACTTAATGTTCTGGGAATGCTCAGGACTGATAATGGTTTGTTAACTTCTGGTGGTATGATAGGAACAAGTTCACACAAACGTAGTTATTTTAGATTATTTGGTTTTCTTATTCCTTTGTTATAGTCTATTTTCTTGGGGTAGGGTAGGAACATGTTGGAAGCAATGTAGTTATTTTAGGCTATTAATCTGTTTTTTCTTATTCCTTTGTTTTGGTTTTGTTGAAACATTGCTTTTTTATTGTTTGTTGTTTAATTTTTTGATAAAGTTAAAAAAACAATGAATGAGTATGAAAAAAAGTAAATGAACAATGGGAGGAGGAGGGGAATGGAATGTTTTGGATGTTCTTTTTTATTCTCATTTTTATTTTATTTTTTGGAGTAATGAAAATGTTCAAAGACTGTGGTGATCACTGCACAACTATGAACAACTGATTGTACTCTTTGAAGGATTGTATGTTATGTGAATATATCTCAATAAAATTGCATAATAAAAATATGATGGGAAAAATGAGGGAAAAAAGTCAAAAAAAAAAAAAGCTGCAATGGGAGGAAGGTAGGCTACACAGCCTACGTAGCCCTGAAGCCAGGATTCCAGCCACTGGGTCAAAATTGAAAGGAGGTAGAGTCATACTCAACAGAAGGAAGAAATGGCTTCTAATTAAACCTGCAAAAATAATAGAGAAACCTGTTTTTAAAAGTGATAATAATGAATTAACAGTGCTGTTTGCATATATTAGGTTGAGACATATTAAATTGCTGATTAGGTTGAGACATATTAAATTGCTGATGCTCAACCATTTTTGACCTACGAAAACAGCAGTTTGATATCATCTGACTTACTACATCTTCCTACTTCAGAATAATTTCCAAAGTCCTCTCGGCCTACAAGTACTCCCAGAATCTGTTCTGCCCCTCATCTTTAGTTACCACTCTCCCCTCTCATGCCCCCACCAGCCAACCGGGCTTCCTTGCTGTTCCTTGAAAACCCTAAACTCCTTTATGTCTCAGGGCCTTTGCAGTTGCTGTTTTTGTGTCTAGAATATTCTTTCCTCCAGATATAAGCACATCTTACCTCTCCCCTTATTACAAAGGATCTCTCTGACCACCTGATATGAAACAGTCCACTCCGCCTGCTTCCATCCTTCTCTTCCCCTTACCTACTCTAGGTTTCTCCATAGCACTTACAGCTATCAGACTTGCATTTATTTGCTTACTGTCTGTCTCCATTACAGTGTAAGTTCCAATGAAAGCAGGGACTATGTTTTTTCCCTGCTGTAACCTCAGGGTGTGGAATAGTGCCAAGCACATGATAAACTTTCAGTAAATATTTTCTGCATGAATAAAGGAATGAATTTTAAAGATGAGGAAACTGAAACCCAGAGAGGTCAAATGATTTTCCCAAAGGCAGCACCGGTGCCTGGGAAGTCAAAGAAGGCCCAGGCATTTAGATCTCAAAGTCCAGACTCCAGAACAAGCCACCCTGCTTTCACATCCCCGGTGATCTTGATGCAAAGCCCATTTGTCACTGAGGCTGAAATCGGGGCCTCCTGCTTTGGGTCCGTGGTTAGACCAGATGGTCCCAGAGGTACCTTCAATTTTTGAGATTCCAGTCTCCATAGGCAGGCATCTGTTTTAGGGAGGGAAGCATTGGGGCTCTGTGGAAAGCAAGGTTTTGGTCACCCCGAAAGCTATAGCAAGACTCTCAGGGCCAGATTCTTTGATAGGAGTGTTGACATGATACTGTTTTGAAAAGAATCCCAACCAAAGTGTCTCTTTGGGGAGGTGGACCATTAATCTGAGCCTCAAAATATGAAATATTCCCCAGTTTGCAAATGATGCAGGATGTGTTTGCATAGCGACCACCAAGAGAGCAGTATTATGTGGAGAGGAACAAAAAGACAAAGCTCCTCGGTTCAATTCTGGAAGCTGATGGCTCTGCTCTCCCCAGGAGGTTGCCTCTGTGTAGCTAATTACAATGAGTAAAGGAAATGGGAAAGTGAGTGCAGATGAAGTGATCTTTCTCCTCCCCCAGGTTCTGACTTTGCAAAGAACTAGTCTTTTGGATTTAGAACCCTGGGGGTCAACAAGATGTGCTCGATGGTGCTCAGCAGGATGGGCACATTCTTCTAATAGCAGGTCACTGCTGGAGCAGCCAGTACAGACTGTGCGTGTATGAGTGTGTGTATATGTGTGTGGCAGCGAGGTGTGTGGTGTGGGATGTTACAGAGAGTGGGGATAAGGGTGGGGGTAGGATGCTACAGAGTGCTAATAGACCAAAGTAATCAACTCACATTTGAATAGCATTTAGCAATTTACAAAGGGCTTTTGTATATCTCATCTCACTGAGTGCTCACATTTAACAGATAAAGAAGCTGTAGCTCAGGAAAGTGTGCTGACCTGCCCTGGATCACAGACCTACCTGAGGCACTCTTGGGATTTTAACCTAAATCTTCTCATTCTGTATTCCATGCTCTTTTCATAACTCTTGGGCAAATTACTGACATCTTTCATGATGTTTCTAGAAAAAGAGGCAAAGAAGGGGAAGAGACAGGAGCTCATTCCTCCCATTTCTCCAGACCAAAGGAAGCTAACATTTACCCAGTACTCATGTGCTAGGAGCTCTGCTAAGCGCTTTACATGGGGTTGGAATTATTATTAGTCCCATTTCACAGAGGAGAAAAATGAGATGCAGAGGGGTAAAGTAACTTGACCAAGTTCAAGCTGGGGCAAATGGTGGAGCCAGGATTTTTTACTCCCTGTATTAGTCAGGATGGGAGAAAAATGTTGCAGTAACAACAAAAGATCCACATTTCAACATCTTAACAAAACAAATTCATTTCTCTTGCAGATTACATGTTTTATCACAAGTTTGCAATGGGGTGTGCTTCATATAGTTACCCAGAGACCCAGGCAGAAAGAGACTCCACCATTATGAAGCTGTACCTTCTTGAATAAATGGGCTCCCCAGTCACTATGGCAGGGGAAGAAAGAGCTCGAGGGTCTCACATTAGCAGTTTAATGCTTTGGCCTGAAAGTGACACATAACTTGTGTTTGAGTCATATTGGCCTTGCCCAACAGCCAGGGGACTCAGAAAGACAAAACTCAGTATCCGTGAGTGCTAGCAATGTCTCTCGGTTTTGCAGATTGACCGGAGAGTCCATGCTTTTAATCACCATGCTATACCACCTCCTCTAGGTTAAATCCCATTTCTGCATTGTGTTTATGGGCTCAGTCCCCTACCCTCTCTTCTTCCCTCCACACCCCTGCATCCCACCAGGATATATTGAGTAACTACACGTGTGGCATTCTGTTGGGTAATGCAGAGACTTAATTAAGTGATATATGATCGCTGACTTCAAGTACCCTAATTTTAAGAAGGAAGTGCTAAGGTGTCAAACACAAAAACTCTATGATCAAAGCAGAGGTTATAAATGAGATCATTGTGATATAGATAACCTGTTGTAGGGCTTCCCAGGAGGGAGAGAAGATGAGAAGTTGAATGAGTCAGGCAAGGCTTCCTGCAGGAGATAGCATTTGCGCTGGGCCCTCAAGAGACATACAATTTGGAAATGTGAAGGTGAAAGGACATGGATGTATCAGGCAGAGAGAAAAGAGCTTGGACAAAAGTACAGAGGCAGGATAGTGCAGGGGTGAACCGGAAACAAGGCATAATTCCACCTGATTGGTGTTGAGACTAGTGAAGGGACAACGGTTGTGATCCTTTGGGATCTTTTGAGAATTTAGCTTTGGATCTGGTCGTGGAAGACTAAACTTCACACTTTGGTATGGAAGTGCAGAGGAGCATGCTTATGCCTAGGCTAAGAACACCTTGTAAATCTGCCAAGGTTGGTGATAAAAGGGTATTAATATTATTACTTGTCCTCAGGCTGGAGGTGACTTGTGGGAGGAGCTAGAGCTCCTGCACAGGAAGAAGCCTCAGAAAGGACAAGCTGCCATGGCCAGGCGAGAGGGCGGGTTTAGGAGCTTATGTGGTACCCAGTATCATTCACAAATTTGTCCCTAAGTACCTGCTGGCCTTGTGCTGGGTTCCCTCAATAGAGAGGTAAATAAAATGTATCCCAAGAGGACATACAGCCCAGAAAGCACCACAACCAACACCACGTAGCCTAACAAAATTCACCTGGGCTTCCATGTTTGCGCAAACTTACGTCCTCTCCACTGTTTCCCCCTCACCCCCCCCACCAACTCTTTTCTGTTTATTTGCTTTTGAATCCTGGCTGTCAGTGCTGTGTTCACCTGAGCCAGTTCAACTTACCTGGTTGCAGCCTCTGGATTCACCCTGCACCTAGGACTCTCATTCTCATCCAGGTTGGACTCACCTTTGGCTACCTATAGGCTCTCAGTCCTGGCCACTTAACCTCCAAACTCCTATCCCAGTGCTCCCTGCCTCCCCCCACTCTCCAGCCCCAGCTCCAGGGCTGCTGATCTCCAATCTGCTTGGAAACAGATTGCATTATCTCTAAGGTATTTTTTCAGTTCTTAGATTCTATCTCTGTCTCTGTTTTCTGTCCCTTGTGTACAAAACAGCTACCGTAGACCATCTTTAGTTTGCTTGATGATTGACTGAATGAGAAAAACAATAAGTCTTTGTATTTCTCTAATGATTTATATTATTCAAAAACATCTGAAAACAATTTCAGTTATCCTCAAACAGTCCTGTGAAACAGACCAAATGAAACTCTTGCAAACTCTTATACTAAATTCAAAGAACTGAGGATTTCTCAGCAGGATAGCCTCTGTGTAGGCTCTACTGTGCCATCATTTCCTCATTTTCTTCACTACAAGTTCAAAAGGTTGGAGACCTGGTAACTGCTCTTTACCCAAACCACAGCACTTCAATAAATGAAAACGACCCTGCTTGCACTCCCACTCTCAATTCCTTTGGGATCTGGACGCCAGATTAAAACTCCCCCTTCCGCCCTTTCCTCTCCTCTTAATCAGATCTGGCACTGAACAGCGGGATACTGTGTGCCAAAATCACGGAGCCTCCAGCCATTTGTTCCTACACTGCCATCATTGGCCTCAGGGTTCTGCAACAATCACAAACTGGTGAATAAAACGTGTTTGCCCTAGGGCCTGGAGGTGACACAAATACACAATGTCTGTATCTCAATCCAAAAATCTCATATTTTTCCAAAACCCAGATCATTTCACCCCAAATCAGATAGGCTTGTAAGTAACTAGAGCTGCTCGTGTATTAAATAACACAAAACATGGTACTTTTTAAAACATTTATATTTATATATATATAAAAATTAAATATATATAATATAGAGTGTGTTTAAGACTAAAAATATAGTACATAATATTTAAAAAAAAGGAAAATGAAAAAAGGCAGAATAGGAAAAGGTGTGAGGAACACACAGATATACATTGCTAAAAATCTACGATGGTTTGTCCTAACAAAAATAATATTTTTTTCTCCTCTCTTAATTATCATCATGGATCCATTTATTATTAGGGTTTGGGGGAAGAAACTTCCACTGGAGCCAGAAAAGGAAGTTGCAATCCCCAAAACGGCTGGGGCTAAAAAATGGTGACCTCAGGGAGCCCTGGGTTTCTTTCTGGTGAAATCGGAGGCAGCAAAATCTTCCGGGTCGCTATTGCTAACAAGATTGTATCGGGAGTTTGTATTGGCAACTTGGCTGCTCTCTCCCCAGTCAGGGATAGTCTCAAGGGACAGCATCTGAGGACGTCCAAAGTGAATAGAGAGCCCATGGCCAACACTTGAAAAGGCCAATGGTTGTGACCACTGAAAAACTAGGAATGGGGGACAACAGACAGTAGGAAAGAGTGATCAGTCTATGCAAATGAAGTTATTATTATTATTGTTTTTAAGGGCAGGCTTGTACCAGATCTGCCCTGTATGGCCTGTGACTTCTGCGCAGCAATTATCTCTCCAGGGACAGGGCCTGGAGCTCCCTCACAGTGATGCAAGAAAATGGGATTCTGCCCCCCACCTCCCAAATTCAGAAATCTCCCAAGCCACGCACATCTCTCCTCCTCTCCACCAGTCCAGGGGGGAGGGTCAGGGCCAAGCTGGCAAAGGTGAGGTGGATGCCACAGAGAAAGGGGCTGGTCTCCGGGAGAGGCAAGTTACCACTGGAAGGGGGAAGTAGGAAGAAGGGGATGGGATATTTAAATGCTAATTTTATAGCCTCTTCACAAAAATAAATGTCTCTCAATTACATCCATTGGTCTGTATACTTCAATGTTCCATTATCACCTCCTTGCTGGTCTCACCAGGGTCGGGAGCTTCACTAATGCCTTTCAGGGGACGCCCTCAATATGCAGAAGGGCCTGTGGAGGAAGAGATTGGTGACCTGGCTCGGGTCACAGCACTAAAATGGTAGAGAAGCCAGGGTTTCCAAGGGTGGATGGGGCCTTGGAGTTCAGCAGTGGGGACAGAACTGTCCACACAGCAGAGAGGTGGTGACTGAGCCACTTCAGATAAACTGGGGCTCTTGGCTCTCATGTGGCTTTCTCTAAACCCAAATGGCCCAATGTTGTACATGGGTCAGGTATACCAAGAAGCCATCTGATTCCTTTTTAAGGAGATCAGGACTCCTGGCTCCTAACAAGGGCCCACAGGTTAAAGAGAGAGCACACAGGCAAAAGAGACTCCAGGGCAATGAGCTCCATCCTATAAAGCAGACAAGGCTCCCCTCAAAATTATGCAGGAAGCAGCCACTGCTGGCATAAGGACAGGTCATACTGCCTGGAGACAGGATGGTCAAACCTTTTCCATTTCAAGCGCGACATTTGCGAGAGCATAGCAGACACTGCTGCTATCCCTGGCCTTTCTTTTCCGACCTATCATGGTTTTCGCTTCATGTAAACTTTGTAGCTGGACTTTGAGGGATCCAGGATTTAGGAGGCAAACTGGGCCCTCCATAAGGAACAGAGACCACAACACAACGAGATCAAGAAGGCTTTTAAGATGCAGAATTCACGTCAAAACAGCTCTTTTTCTCTTCCCACTAAGTTGGAAGCAGCTTCCCTAACAACCTACTCCTCCTGACAGGTTGGCTGTACTCACTCCTCTAGCTCAGGACACCTTAGACCCCAGACCTAACCTTGCTCCGTGTAGGATGAGCTGTCCCCGAGCCAGGGCACAGCTCCTGAGGCCTGAGAAGAGGCGGCTCCCATTTTTACCCACAGAGGAAACTGCCTGAAACCTTAGCACACAGCAAAGGAACCTCACCATCACCCTGCCCCTGGCCAAAGACACTTCTGCAAACCTTATAGACCTCTTGAGTGGAGAGCAGCACAGGAAATCCAAAGGCTAAAGGATTACCCAAACTGATATCACTCTGAAGTTGAGGGTGTGCTTTTTGTTGCTGTGTGTGATATGGGGGGTTCTGGTGGAAGTTAATTCACAACACTTGAAGTGAGATAATGAAGCCTATGTCAAAAGCTTCTTTCAAAAGGAGAGGCAAAACTCTCAGTTCCCCATCCCTGGTCCTGCTCATTTACTGCTCCCCAAAACTTGACAGGAATGGGAAGCTCCACCACCCCCAGCAGCAAAAGCAGAACAATTTTACGTTCTTGCAACTTTTCCCTCTCATTTTACAGGCCAGAATATTAGAGGACAATGAACACAAAGAGGTAACCTCAGGTCACTCACTAAATAGCAGCTTCAGAACTGGGTCCCAGGCCTCCCGACTCCTATCCCCATGAACTTTCCACTAAAAGAAGAAAGTCAAGGGAGATCGGGATTACTAAGGTCACTACATCAGCAAGTACTGATACACCAAGTTAGAAAATTCTCCAGGCTTGAGCAACAAAGCAAGGTGATCAAAGGCACCTTCTACTCCTCCTAACTGGCAGGTCCCAGCTCACATTCTGGCCAGATAAGAATGTACATGGCAGAGAGCCGAGTTTGCCTTGCTGGCTGATGCTTCCTGTGCCTTGCGCAGTGCTCCTAACCCTGGAGGCCCCAATTAATGTGCTAAGAACAGAGCACAGTGAAGTAGCCCTGTAACAAACTCCAGCAACTAAGCTTCCTTTCTCAACCAGCATCCCTGAAGAATTAGCTGAGTTACCTAGTGACCTTGGTCCCCTCCCCATTTTAGTAGAAGGGGCCCAACACTTACACCAAAAAGGGGGAAAAGAAGAGAATCTAGACAACCCCCCCACCCCCAAGCAAACCACATCAAACCAGAAAACCATGTTTCAAAAGCCACTTTCTGTTTGGATTATCCATGGCTCTTGGTTTCTGCGAAAATAATCAAAATTTGCACGGATGTGCCCACACAAGAACCTTCATCCTTGCCGGTCCTTCCCACTGAGCTCCCACGAAAGGGCACTGCAGGAAGGTGCCAGCTTTCAGGGGTGGAATATATCCGGGAGCCTGAATAAGACCCCAAGATACGCCCACTATCTGGGCATCCCCCTGCTGAAAAGGAGAATCGGAGGCAGCCTGCGAGGCTGGAACTGGAGCAACTTTCTTCCTGGGTATTATCTGGTCCTCACCAGGGAGTGGCTGGCGGGGAATGTCACCGCACAGACCCATCTGTAAGGGTGTTGATGGCCCGTGGCTGACGAGCATGTAACTCATTAAAGCAAACATGACTAATGAATGGTGACCACCGAGAAAGGGCAAGGTGCATTCTGGGAACGGCACCGGAGCCCCGCTTCCCCCGGGCGCGACGTGCAGTCCGGGAGATGGAGCTCCGACTACAGACGCGGATTCTTGGTTAGGGGAGGCAGGGGCAGGGGTACAGGTTCTCTTTGGTCGGAAGGTGGCAGCTGAGAAACAATCGTGTGGAATGTGTGTGGGGGCATGTGCCCGTGGGGGATGCAGCGGGGAGAAAGCATGGGCCGTGGAATGCCTGCGGTGCCCGTCCGCGCGGTCGCCCAGTCGGAGCAAGTTCTCGTCAGGGACCATTTCCCGGCCCCCTTCCTCGCCAGGTCCTCGCACCTGTTTCCCCACTAACACTGTAACACTGGACAGTGTGCCCGAGGCCTACAAATACCCGCTCCTGGCACAACCAAAGCTTGACACGGCAAGGCACTGAAAGTGGTAGAAGGGATCTGATTGGTCCAAGAAAAAAACAAAACAAAACAAAAAAAACTGTCTAAAGACATCTCCCATGGCCCCTGGAAAGTGGCCTTTTAACCAGCTGGTGGATCTTAGGGCGGGATGACAGAGCCTGAGAGCCAGGTCCCCTCCCTAACCCTGTCCAGCGCCCATCCTTGGGACAGGTTCTCACGGACTGAATGTATAAAAATGGATTCAAAGTGCTTGGAGATCAGACGAGTGGTGGAGGGTGTTAGGAATCTGGTGGAGAAGAACAGACGCCCCCTTTCCCTTTCCACTGGGACTGGTATTTGGGTGGGGGAAATCCCTACAGCTTCTTTCCAAATGAGGTTTTCATTGTTTTTGAAAAATAGCCTTGTAGCACCCCCACTTCCACCCCACCACTCCCTGGGCAGGCTCAAGAGTTAAAGCCAGGAAGTGGAGCAGACTGGGGAAGTAGGGGGCTTGGGTGGGCTGCCTCTAGTGTTGGTTCTGGAAACGGCTATGTAGCACACAGCTGTCTCTTGCTGGTGAATCAGGACATGGTTCTTGACCTTTCCTTTCTCCACCTGGAACCCCAGACTTATCTGGCCCAGCATAGAGATAGAAAGGAGGCAGCACTATTGGAAATACCAGACAGATGTCCATAGCAGGCAGCCAGGATGATTGGCCATTTGATCCCAACTGACTGAAGGCTGGATTTGAACTCAGTACCAGAGCTGTGTTCCATAGACAGAGCTAAAATAAATCCAGTGGCCCTTGTGCAGTCCCGAGTGGGGACAGATGCACGCAGACACCAGTGGGACTGGTGAGGCTATCCCGTTTTCCACCTCTGTGTGTCACAGCCAGCTACCCCTACACTTCATGCCCTTTAGGCCAAAGCCTGTCTGTCCCTGTGTAGCCCCCCTCCACTTATGGGAGCCCAGAGGGGCGGGATAGAAAGGGATTGCTAAAAAGCACCCCCCTCTGTTCTCCCCAACTCTCACTTTCCCTGGCCCCATACTGGGGCCAGCAAGAGCACAGGTCAGAAGAGACACATCCTCCCGAAGAAGAGGGAAGGGCAGGCCCAGAGGCTGGGGCATGCACAGAGCACCATCCGCGGGACAGTGTGTTTCTGGGAGACCTGCTCCCCATCTGCCACAGTGGAAGGAGGAAGGCTGGTCCAAGACGGCAACAACGAGCAACGCCCCTGAATATCAGGTAACAGCTGTGAACGCCTTCTCCTCTGCCCCGCAGAGATGCCCCAGCCAGGCTCTGGCCTCTACACGTGAGTCTGCATGCGCTGCTGGAACCGCTGGCCGTAGTCCGAGTGCTGGGAGGTGTAGGAGAACCGAGTGGCTGTGGCGTACTTGCCAATGGGGTCATACGCCTCGTACGGGGTCCGCTCCAGGCCAGAAGGAGGAGCCTGGGGGTAGCCCAGTCGGTAGGTGGGGTACCCAGCTGCCCCGGGGAAGGGATGGGAGTTGAACTTCTCATAGTTCTCGTAGGACAGCTGGCTGGTGGTGTCAGTGCCGGCTGGGGCAGCAGGGCCAGGGGCTGTGGGCTCAGGGCCGTAGTCGGAGGCTGGGGCCCGGCTGTAGGTGTTGAGCTGGGCGTAGCCGCTGGAGTGGGAGAGACGGGAAGAGGGGCGGCCATCGAAGCGGGCAGGGCCAGGGGCACGGTAGTCAGCGTAGAGCACTGCCCTGGAAGACGGACGGTCTTCGTGGGCACGCACATTGTAGTAGCCGTTGGTGGGGTCCTGGTGGGCAATAGAAGAGGAGGGGGGTATCTAAGCTCACCATGGCTCCTGGGAGTCTTCCTCTTTCTCTGCCCGATGTTCCCCAGCCAGTACCACTCCAGCCACTCTGCTCCTTCAACCAACCCCCTGAATGTTCCTCCCCAAACCTGCCCTCACTGCCTCCCACAGGCCCTCGGAACCCCACTTTCCCTCCCGGCCCTCGTGCCCTTGCCCCCTCTCCCACCTTCATCTCATACTCCTCCCGGGTGTCGATGGTGTCACAGCGCAGGTCCTGCTTCAGATCCACATCATCCTTAAAGGACTGGAGAGCAGCAGGAGGGAGGAGGTGTTGGGAGCTGAGGCCCTGCTCTGTCCCCCCTCGCCAACCCCACTACCAGAGGCCACCTACTAGCGGTGAAGGGCCTGGGCTCATGGGCAGACTCGAGTTCTGCATCCTCTGCCAGCAGCAGCTCTGGGATGTGGTGGGTGGGAAGGGGCCAGAGACCTGGGTCCTAGCACCAATTTGCTAACATGCAGTGTGGCCTTGGGTATGTCACTGCCCTTCTCTGGAACTGTTTCCTCATCTGAGCAATGAGGCGGTGAGACCAGATGCTTTCAAGGGTGTAAAGAGGGCAGTGGGCCAGGGGGAGCAGGACCCTCACCGAGTAGATGGCCTTCATGACCCGGGTCGCTGTGGAGATGCTGGCGGTGTCATCCTCCCGGTCCGAGTGCATTGTGAGTGGCTCACGGTTCACCGTCTCCACTTTGATGTCCAGCTTCCTCAGGGTCACGTCCTTGCGACCTGGGACAGGGAGAAGCAGACTGGACCAGATGCTTTCTGCCAGCCCCCCTCGCCCATCCCAGGCATTCCCGTCCAACAGGGCCCCACTGCTCAGAAGGGGAGGGGACGGGCTCTGGCCTGCGTGGGGTCCATACTCACTGCCTTTGCGGCGCCGGTAGAGGAAGAACACCAGGGCAATGAAGAAGAAGATGAGCAGGATGCCCGCACCGATGGTGGCCCCGGCAATAATGCCCACGGGTAGCACCTCTTCAGATGAGGGGAGGAAGGGAGGAAAGGTTAGTCTGCAGCCACACTGGGGTCTGAGCTCAGTTTTGGCTAAAGGCTGAGGCCACGAGCTACCCTGGCAGCTGAGGATCATCCACAAGGGTTAGGTTTTCAGCTGAGCACATGGGCCATGTTAGGTTTACTCACGGATGGACTGTGGTTGGACTTAGGCCTGAGCTTCAGCTTAATCAAAGTTGGGGTTGTGGTCAGCTGTGGCTCAGTCTACATCTCAGCCCTGCAGAAGGGCATCCGTCTGACCCTGGCCTTGGTTGTCTGCCTGCCTGTCCTTGTTCAGCCTGTCTGCCTGTGAGACTTTGTCCTTCCCTCCTGGGCTGGGGTCCTGACTGAGGTCACTTCTCTCCAACTTCTCTGATCTGCACTCCTCCCTCTTTCACTACTTTCTCTGTCCACACCATTGTGACCACCCCATCTGTACCCCAGTATTCCCTCCTTAGTTCTCCCTGCTCCCTAGAGTGTAGAAGAAACTAGGAATTCTGCCTCCAGCTTCCTCACTCTTCTTGGCAGCCCTTGTTCCATCCAGATCCCACTTAAGGCTCTTCTCCTCCAGAAAGCTTTCCCTGCCAGGTCCGACCTGATAGATAGATCTACTCCATGCTTCTTCACCCCCCTTGCTGGCAACTAAGACTCAACTGAGGGGATCTTTTTTCCTATCAAGTGCCCCATCTTCTGTGTCAGATGACTGGTTCTCAAAATTAAAAAAAAAAAAAGACTACCTTTTCCTTATCAGATTGGGAGTTTCCAAAAGTCAAAGGCAATGCCTCCATCATGCTCGAAGTGACTTAAGGGAAGGTACGTGTCTCTCTCCTTTCAAACTGAGAATTTTTCAAGAGGCAGGAGGGACTAAAACTTAACTGAGCATCTATTATATGCCAGATATATCTGATAAATATTCTCTCATTCAATTCTCACGGCAACCCAATGAGATATGTAGTATTACTACCTTTCACAGATCATTTGACTTTTTTCTCTAGGCGAATTTATTTGCTATCACTCCACTAAACTGCAAGTTCCTTGAAGGCAGGGACCACGTCTCATTCACACCTGTCCTTGCAGCCCCTAGTGCAGCCTGGCACATAGCAGATGCTCAATAAATGTTGAAAAAGTGAGCGAATTTCCCCAGCTGAGCACCAAGGCCAGGTTCTGGTGGGGAGGCCAGGGAGAGTTCTCTTCTTCTGAGTCCTAGCCCCAGGAGAGAAGAGGGTGCGGGATCCCCAGGCTGCCCTGCTCCCCGGCTGGGCTGCCAGTCACCTCGCTCCTCCAGCTGGATGATGGCTGTGCCTGGCCCGAAGCTGTTCCAGGCAGTGCAGTTGTAGTGGGTCTGAAAGTCGGCCTCCATAACATTGTTGATGGTGAGCGTGGACAGCACCCCACTGCCCGAGTTAGTCCTCTCCACCGTATAGCGTTCCAGGGTCCCCACCTCCAGGAAGTTCTCCTTCCATGCCCATGCCTGGAGAGGGGAGGGCAGGAAGGGGGTAAGGAAGGGGCAGGTGGCAGAAGCACACAGCCAGGTGTCACTGGGCCCACCCTCAAGGCATCCTCACCCCCACGTGCTATGTGAACCCCTAACTAAGTCCAGCCCAACACTCACCCTGTAACAAACCTCAAGCCACATGTGCTACCTAGGGAGAGTCTTTAAAATGAAGGTTCTTGGGGCTTATCTCCTAAATACGAATCCCCAGGGGAGAGTCTATTTTAAAGATCCACGTGTGATGTGGTGGCAGCTGATCCAAAGAATGAACATTTGAGAACCCCTGACACTATATGAAAGTCAAGAACACTGGGCTGTAGTCCTGGCTCTGCCATCGAGTCCCCGTGTGTCCTCTCTTCCCCTCTCTGGGCCTCAGTTTCTGCATCTGTAAATGAGTGCACCAGGCTAGAGCCAGATAATGCTTGAGGCTCCTTCCAGCTCTGATAGCTGAGATTCCAGCTAGACATAACTCCATCTTTAGCTTTGCCTTTAACTAGCCCACAGCTGACCCCACAATGAACTCTCCTGGCTGACTCTGGAGACCCATCTGCAGACTCTTAAAAGCAGTACCCCTCAGACCCCTCCATTCCTGAACTCCCTGCCTGGTGTCCCCTTCATGTACCCTCCTCAGAGCACAGGCCAGGGAGATGGGGGAGGGGGTGAGCGGCAGCCATCTGGCTCCTTTCCAGGGATCAGTCCTCCTAGATCTGCATGGAGAGTCCCCTGGGAGCCGAGCCTCCCGCTGCCCGGGCGGCCGTGGTAATGAAGTGTCCCTGGGCAGCCCTGGAGTTAGCCAAATGGTCATTAAATGTGATGAGGGGTTTGACGGTTAATGGTCACGGAAGGAATTAATGGTTCGTGTTGTGGAGGAGAGGAGAAAGGAGGGAGGGGAGCGGCGAGGGGGCTGGTGGAAGGAGGAAGGCAGGAGAAGGGGAAGAAGGATGGGACTAGGTGGGAAGAAAGACTAATGGGACAGGAGGAAGAGGGGGCGAATGAAGAGGGAGTGAGGAGGGGCAGGAAAAGAACAGGGGGCTAAAAGAAAGGGTAGGACATAAGGGAGAAGAGGGAGCAAGAGCGTTAGCCAAGGGAAGAGAGACAGGAGAGTTAACAGAGAATTGAGTGCCAGGAGCTCCACGTGATATTTCATACCTGCTGGTACAATGACCCTATTAAGTGGGCACTGCTATCCCCACTTTACGGAGGAGGAAACGAAGGTTCAAAAAACAAAGGGTCTCACAGCTAGGAAGGGAGGAGCTAGGATTTGAGTAGGGAAAGGGATAGAGGGACAGAAAGATAAAGGATCCGAAGTATAGAAAGGGATGGGGAAGTTGAAGAAGCTAATCAGAGGAAAGAAGAGGAGGCTGATGGGGGTGGCTGGGTGGGGGGGCTGCCCCTGACCCTGTGCATGGCCCAGCACTCACGATGCGGTCTGGGGGTGGCGTGCTCCCAATGAAACACTCCACCTTGCCTCCGTCACCCCTGACGGCATACTGCACCGCCTCGCTGGAGATAATGGGGGGCCCTGCAAGCAAGAAGACGCAGTCAGGGCCAGTCAGAACCTGCAGGGCCTGCCCACCCCACCCCCAGCCCCCTCCTGGGCCACTCACCGTTCACATAAAGGGGCACCTCGCGCTCGGCCACTCCGATGCGAGGCACGATGGCCCGGCAGGTGTAGGTGCCGGCGTCTGCCTGGGTCACTGACTTCAGCAGCAGCTGGTTGCTGTTACTCAGGACCTGAGCAGAGAGAGCAGCCTCGGGTGGGGAGCCAGGAGGCCTGGGCCCCTAGATCCGTGCGGGCCCCCACATTGGAAGCATTGGAAAGAAAGCAGGAAGGGCCACAAGTGAATTCCCGGAAGGGAAATGGGGTTCCCGAGTCTGTCTGGTCTGCCCCCTTTCTCTAAACCGGCTGACACTTAAACACACCATCTCTGCAAGATGCAGAGACAGGACGGAGGCCAGAGAGTAGGTGAACCTGCAATAATTTTAAAGAGGGTGCAGCCTCTTCTGAAGATCGGTCCTAGTGTTTTCACTGACAAACGAGGTAAGAAGTTTCACTCTGAAAACCCTCCCCTCTAATGGGGAGCTCTCTGGAGCTGTAGAATTCAAGCTTCTCTTCCCTGGTGACTCACCCCATGTCTTCTACTTTCCTATGTACTGTTAATTTGCCAGACTTTTGGCCCCTGGGGCAGCTCCTCCTCCTCTTCCCTCCTTCCACTCCCACCCTGCCTCCCAAGCATAGGTCCTCTTGTCCTCCCACAGCCTCTGAACTGGGCAGCTTTCCTGGCCCAAAGGGTGGGAACTGATTTCAAACCTTGTCCTTCTCCAAATCTCAAGACCCTAGAAATGCCTCAGGTTCAAACGTGAAAAATATACTGGACCTTCCTGCCTCTCTACCCAACCGATGGCCACACCCCTTCCTCCCCGCAGCCAGGAGAGGAAGGAAGAGTCTTACCATGTTTGAGTCTTTTTTGGTCCAAGTGAGGGTGAGAGGGGGGTTCCCAACCCAGACGCAAGTGAGGGTCACATCAGAGCCAATGTTCGTGGTGGTGGGTTTGGGGTCCACTACAATCCGGGGGGCAACTGAGTTGGAGGAGGTGGCTCGTTAGGGTCTCGGTCTCACTGGGGGTCAGCACCAGCCAGCAGTCTCTTCCCGCTTGTCCCACCACTTGCTCATTCCTATCCCCCCATCGGCCCCAGCTTCAAGGATCCCTTCCCCTCTCCACCCCTGCTTGTTGCTCCCCATCCCTGCCATCCCAGCTACTCACAGTGGACGTTTACTAAAGTGCTGACGTTGGTGCTCCCCACTTTGTTGTGGACCTCACAGGACACCGGCTCCGTGAAGAAGGAGTAATCTACATTCGTCTCGTAGCGACTCTCGTGGGCGTCTTCAATCAAGAACCCCCCCTTGGCCCACCTGGGGAAGGAGGCAACACAGAGGTGGGATCGGGGCTGGGCCCTCTCAGCTCTGTCCGGGGACACTGCCCCTTCTCAGCATTCTCCACCACTCCTGGCCCCAAGGGCATCTCCAGGATCACTCCCGGCCCCGAGTCGTTCACCTGTAGCCCAGGATCTCGGGGTTGGCCGTGGCCTGGCAGGTAAAGACGACCCGCTCACCCTCCTGCACCGTCTGTGGCTCAATGGACAGGGTCACTGTAGGTGGATCTGCAGGGGCGGGAGGCAGGAAGTCAGGGTTTTATCTTTCTTTCAATTTCTTTTTCTCTCCCACTTTGGGGTGAGCTGGTGATGATCTAGGAGTTTGAGGTTGCAGTGTACCAGCTCCAATAAACAAGCTGCCTTCCTCATCTCTCCTCCCCGGGGTCACTAGGGGGCCTCCTGGGGCAACCACCAAGGATGGCTCTGAAGGGACCAATTATTCAGTGGCTGTAATTACCCTCTGCGACCACTAGACGCCACTGTGGGTTCACCCGACTCACCAAAGGGGGTGGGGATGGGGCAAACCTCCAATTGCTGCCCACACCACCATTCCTTGAGCAGACAGAATTTATTGAGCATCTACTACGTAGCAGACTCCACATGAGATCCTCTTAAACTATATCTCATTTAAAGCTCACAACCCTGAGAAGCAGCACAGGTCCACAATTCCTTATCTGAAACACTTGGGACCAGATGGGTTTCAGAATTTGGAATTTTTCAAATTTTAGAAAGCCAATGCTATGCACAGACCATCACACACATTAATATTTTGCAATGAAACATTTGACTATTCACACTTGGTGGGATAAATAGACTGCAAAGAGCCTCCACTTAGATTTTGCCACCAAATCAGTTTTAGTCTGCAAGTGTGGATAAGGGATTCTAGGCCTGCATTTTATTTTCTGCAAGTCGATGGAATTGGAAACGGAAGCTCAGAGAGATGAAATGCATTGCCTAAAGTCACAGGCAGGTTTGGACCTGGGGACTGCCTGACTTCACCACTTCTACCAGCCCCCAGTGCTCACCATTCAGGGAATCGAGGTGGGTGAAGACAGTGGTGAGCTTCCATCCTGGAGCCCCTGGAGGATTCTTAGACTTCTGCGCTTCCCCAAATGTTGCCCACCAAGCCCCTCCCCACCTCCACCCTTCAGGCTGCTCCTCCCCAGACCCCACTCACGGTGCACGTCCAGCTGGATGGAGGCCTCCTTGCCACTCGGGATGGCCTCATTCATGCTGCGGCAGGTGAAGACACGCCCGATGTCCAGGTCTGTGGGGTTAATGAGCAGCTGGCTGATGGTCGTCTCCCTCTTGCCATCCTTCAGCAATTCCTGAGGCAGGATAAGGGTTGGGGACACGGTCAAGGTAAGACCCACCTCCTGTACTCTCAGGATGACCCAACTCAGAGGTAGGCTGGGGCTGGAGGGGGACTTAACCTAGAGCTTGGACCCCTCCCTGAGCCCCAAACTCCTCCCCATGATTTTTTTTAAACACACAAACTTTTTCTAGAAATATATATTTTTAACCACCCCACCCCACCCCCCACCCCCACGCACATACAAGATGCTATCTTCTCATTTCCCTATTTTCTTCCACACCTCTGAGGTAAAGAACATTATTACACCTTATTGAAACCTCAGCCAGATGTCTGGGCAGTGCCATCTATGCATTCTGTATTTGCAAGCTGCGTGCTTATATAGCCATCTGCAGTTACCAGGTAGCCTTGGCTGGTACTCCATTCCCCACTGAAGTTTCACCATCACAGGTTTTCCTGTTAATCCATTCAGAAAAGGTTTGGGATTGAGGGGTAACCATCACAACTACGGGCAGAGGCTGCAGGCCACTCATTGCCAAGCCAGCTGATCTTGGCCCCTTGTGGCTGGAGGGCCTACCACCCTCCCTACAGCTTTGAGCCTCATTCCTGGGATTCTGGAATTTCTCTCTTGGCCAGTGCAGCCCACAATGCCCCAGGCACATCCAGCCTTGTCTCTTAAATACTGTGTGTGAGCACGTTTGAGTGTTGTGTCTCTCCTTCAGGGCAGGAGAGGGACTCACAGGCTTCTTCTTACAAGGGCGCAGTGACATCTGACCTGAGGTCCCTAGATATTAGGACATAGGCACCCTCCAGCTGTTTTCCATATTGCAAAATGTCCAAGGGAGCCCATTTATTAACCAAAGCAAGCCCTCTGAAGGCTGACAGCAACACATGCATCTTTGCTGGGCTAGAGTGGTACCTGCCCAGGGCAGTAACACAGTTCCCTCATGCTGCTAGAAGCTTTAATTAACATAAAAGGGGGAGAGGGAGTGACAAACAGTCATTAATAATCATCTCATTTAGTTGCCAAAATATGTCAAAGCATACAGCCCTAGAGTTCCTGGTGAAAGGTGACGCACCACTGAGGTCAAACTGTCTTTCGACAAATGGTGAAACTAAGGCCCCAAGAATGTTGTCCAAGGTTATACCGAGTGTGAATGGCAGAGTTAACACGAGACTCCAGGTTCTTCCTAGGGCCACGCTCTGCAGTCTCTCCCCACTCCGTGGGACAGACAGGTTACAGTACCTAACAAAGGGTTACAAGGAAGGCACCCCAAACTGGAGATCTGCATTCTAATCCCAGCTCCACCATCAGCTGTGCCACATGATTCTGGACAAATCATTTGGTGTTTCTCTCTGCTATAGCCTTCTCATTTATAAAAGGTACACAGTCATCCCTGCCTTGCCAACTGCATAGTTGGCTGAAGGAAGGAGTGAAGAGGAGCTCTTGGAGGGAGCACAGTCAGACCCAGGAACAAACCCCAGCTCTGCTGCCTGCCAGCTGTGTGACCTCAGGCAGGTCAGTCAACCTCTCTGATTCCCTTTCTGAAATGGAAACAAAGCCTACCTGATGGAACTGCTGTGAAGTTTAAGAAATACTGTCCACAAAGTGCTTAGCACAGTATCTGCCACACAGAAGGTGCTTAATAAATGGCAGTTACTATTATTATCAATTTGCTCAGCTACTGAATGGCACCGCAAACCTAGCAATTTACTTCCCTTCTCTCGGCCTCAGTTTCCTCAAGTGAACATGAGAGGGGGTGAATTAGATCACTAAGGCGACTGCTCACATTTGTGTCCCCTTGAGCTGGTGGTGGAGTCCACGTGGGAAAGGAACGGTGATGTGGATCTAGGCCCAAGGGGAGCTGGGGGAAGAGGCAGGGTCTCACCGTGCTGGCCACAGCGCCCTCCTGCTGCGTCCCATCCCGGAACCAGACGATGGTGGCGGCAGGCTTGGCGTTGAAGGCTCGGCACGTGAGGTTGTGGGGGGTGCCGGCCTGCAGCAGAATCACAGGACCCCCATCAATCCTGGTGTCCTCCGGGGGGACTGTGGGGGAGAGCAGAGCAGTCAGTCCAGCGTGCAGCTAGCGTCGTTCTCCAAGAGGCAGCCCCCCCATCTGCATTCTACCCCTGGGCAGGGCAGTTCTACCCCTGCCACCTAACTTACCATCACTGCACCCAATGCTCCCATGGTGGTTTCACCCTCAGTTTTTGTGGCTTTCCCACTCTTCTCCCCCACCAGTTATTCTTGACCAACAAGCACCATTTTCAGCACCACAGCATCTCCCCACCCCTCCTTGCTCCAGGCTATATGCTACAGATGGAGGCTGTGGCCTCAAATTTAGGAAAGTAATGGGCTATGTCGGGTTTAACTGCACCTATACCATTAAGGGGCTGGGTACAGAAAGGTGGCTTTCTCCACAGGGATCCTTATATCCATCCTGTTCTGCCTGCTTCTCTGTCCTGGGGCTGCAGAGAAGCAGAGAAGTGGGTGGGTCTATTTTAGCAACCTCCCAATGGACTCCTGCCTGCAGACCCTCCAGGTATCAACCCTCCTATCACAGTGCTGGCAGGTTATTTTCTTTAAAGCACAGCTAAAACTGTGCCACTCCCCTGCTCAAGCACCTTCAATGGCTACCAGTTGCCTTGGGCATGAATTTCAAGCACCTCAGCCCACTGTGCAGGGGTCCTCAAGCCAAGTCCGGCACTTTCTCACCTACTTGCCTTTGCTTATGTTGTTCTCTCCTTTGGACATGTCTTTCCCTCATGGCTCCTGTTGAAGTGCTCCAGGTGCTCCTCAAATCCCAGTTACTGCATAAGACCTGGAGCCCCCAGGCTATAGGACCAGTCACTCAGAACTCTTAGCACCATCTACCTTGTATATTTGGGTTATTATGATTTTCTTCCCAAAACAAAATTGTGATCCCCTGGGAAAGCAGGGACCCTGTATCAGGAATATTTATATGGGCTCCAGTGCCTAGAACTTGCCCAAGTCCACAGCAGGCTAAATGCTTAGGGAATTGAACTGACCCAGATGTCTGATGCAGGAAATGGTGGGAGTGGGGGGAGCGGGTGCTCATTTTGTCCAATCCCCAAAGGCTTCTAAATACTATAGAGAACCAGACTGTAAGTTCCCCGAGGGCAGGAATTGCTTCCTATTTATTTATTTATTTTTAAGAGTATATGATGCTACGTCCCTATAAATCCTTTTGAGCATTTTAACTGTATTGACCTCTGAGGGAAACTGCCTCCCTGCTTCCACCAATTATCTTATTAAATACATTCATAGCTGGGTAATTGGACATATATTTTGAAGCAGAAGGTACTTGAAATATTTTTGGTTTCTCTACAAAGTTTTGATGCTAACGGCATCTTCATTTTTGTCAATCGGGTCAGAATTTGGGGGCCACGTCACAAGCTATTTTAAATTGGCTCTCCCTTTTTGGCAAATTTTACTTGACTGAATTTTCAAATTTTTTGCCCCAGTCTTATTTATTTAATTTATTTAGTGAGTATATATTTCCTTGGGCAAAACTTCACCACTACCAACTTGGCAAACTGCTTTGTTGGCCAATATCTTCCTATTTATTCTTAATTCCCCCAGTGTCTAACCCAGATCTTGGTTGATAGCAAGTCCTTGAGGATATCTGCAGAGTTAATGAATGAGTGAATGATGAGATAAGGGCAGAAAGATTTTGATGAAAATCTTTTTCTGGTCCATCCAGTGCTTGTCAGGTTATAAATCATAAAAGGTTTTGTTTGCTTCTTGCTGGGAAAGACAAGACTCAGAGGAGACTTTCCGGAGGGAACCCTTGAGAGTAGAACTGAAAAGCCCCTGGAGCCCACTGCTGGGTAGGGCTGGCCTGGGGTTCGTAAAATGATGGTCCCCATGCTGAAGTTTCTGGCAGAAAGGAACCACTTGCAGTCTGTCTCAGCATGCTGCTCAAGTTGTGCAAGCAGAGCAGTGCAGTGGGAAAAGCAGAATAGTGGGTTTTAAACTCGGGCTGTCCTGGTTTCAAATCCTGACACATTTGCTTATCTGCTGTATGCCTTTGGGTGAGCCCCTACAAACAGTGAGTCTTAGTTTCTTCACCAGAAAAATAGCAATAGTCACACAGGCTGCTGTAACATGCAGGGCTCATGTGATACCCAGATGTGTCAGCTTTACTGCCCGGACTAACACCAGCAGCAGCTCAGAACTCCTGGCTGGCTAATTATCCTCTGAATCCCCAGCTCCTCCTTGCTCACCAGTGTACCCTGTTCCAGTATCAGGTGGCTGCAGGTTTGGGTGTGGAGGTGGGAAGTAGCTTGAGAAGTAGACAAAGGTGGAGAGAAATGGAGAAGGAGCTGCCACTGGCGGCTCCTGGGTCCGCCTGGGCCCCCCTCAGGTCACACCTTACTGCTCACACCCCAGCAGGAAGGTGCTGGCGGCAGAGGTCCTGCCCGTGTGTCCACAGGAGGAACTGTCACATCCAGACAGCTTCTGGACCTGTCCTCCCATCGGCCCTCTCTTCCCCTTCATGTTGGCCCTTTCCCTCTTGTTCTGGGAAAGGCTGTGCACCTACCACTGTCCTCTGGAACTGTCCCCTCTTTTCTGCCCACTCTCACGAGCCCGCTGCAGCCCTCCACACCTCGGGCAAAGGAAAATAAGGCCGTTGAGGTGTTTGCTCAGCCGGCAGTGTCCATGCATTTGTGCTTATGAACAAGAGTCAATGATTTGTGACTTAAATTTGTATATCGATATGTGCATGTATCTGCAGCCTCAATTTCCTTGTTTGTAAAGATGCAAAAATAACATTGGCACTGACTCCCCAGAGTTGTTATTGTGAAGGTGAAATGAGATCAAGGACGTGAAGCCAAGCGTAAACTGTAATGTGATCGACAACAATTTCTAGCTCTCACTGAATGCTCAAGTACCTCGTGTATATGATTTCAGTTAATCCTGACCACAAAGTGTTCTTCATTACTCCTTTCATGGTAAATAACATCACCCCCAATTTACAGATGGGGACCTGAGGATTGGAGAGGTTAAGCAAATGTGCTCAAGACATGAGCGGGTTAAATGGCAGAGCTGGGATCTGTTCCAGGCCTGGTGGACCCCAAAGCCCATGCACATCCCTGCTGCCCTTGAGTTGTTGTCCTTGTGAGTGACAAGTGTAGGTAAGTCTAGATCTTCTCAAAGCCCTGCCATCAGGTAAAATGAAAGAGGCCATTCTGCAAAGAAGGCTGGCCTGGGGAGGTGGAGGGATGACCAAGGGGCATGGCCAGGGATAAGGAGAACCCCCGAGGCTGGCAGCATGCGGGGTGGCTGAGCCTGCACTGGGCACAGCCCACTCCTCGTGCCCGCCCTCCCTGGTCTCTGGACACCAGGCTGCCATGAGCAAAGCCTTTGGGACAAGCAGGAGGGGATGTGGGAAATGTCCTGCCTTCTTATGACCTGTACATGGTTGAGGATGGCAGGGAGTTTTGAGAACACAGGATGGCAAACAGTGAGGGGAAAGGAGCAGCCAGACTAATCAGCCCTGCTCCCTCTCAGCTTCCTCATCTTTGGAGCACCCCCTTGCCCTTCGGTCTGACCAAAACCCTCAGACAGGCTAGGAAGGCTTATATCCTCAACACTGACTGTGTCCTCCAAACGAGCTGGTCAGATCCGCCACTCACGTGGCTCTCTCCCCACTGACCTGCAGGCTTTTTAACAAGGCACCCCTACCTCATATTCTTCTCTTCCAGGAAGCCTTCTTTGATTGAACCAAGCCACTGGATGCCATTATAAGCCCTTGTTCTCTCAACACTTGGGGCACAGTTAGCCCTTCTTTAGTCTCCCTATCTGTCTCTGTGCTAGGGTGGGAGGGAAGGGAGGAGTACCAGGACCCCCTCCCAGGAGTTCTCCAAGGCAGAAGCAGCCTTATTCTGGGGCCCAAAGCAGAGGCAGTTAGGGAAGAAAAAAAGGAAGGAGACAGTCTTCTAATTATCTCATGGTTTCCCTGGAATGCCTGGTCCAGCATGGGAACTCAAACACACTCAAAGGAGAGAGGAAAGATGATGTCTCGGCATCCTGGGCTCACCGCTCTTGCTCTCTAACCTCAGTCCCACTCCTTGCTAATTCTCATTTTTGTCTTCACTAGAGAGGAAAAACAAATCATCCACCAGCCTTGAATCCTAATCTTTCAGGGCCTCTACATCCAAGGAAATCAGTTGCTGGGTTCCTCTAGTCCTCACTTATTGTGACAACGTTCACAGTTTACAGCTCCCTGTGGAGACAGCAGCAAAGTGGCAGTTGCTAAGAAAAGGCTGGCATCGTTATGCCATTTTACCGGTGAGGAAACTGATGCCCGGAGGTTGTGAGCACTTCAGGGTCGTGTTGCCAAAATAGCCAAGGTGCCCCTGAGCCCAGGCCTCCCGCTCCCAGTCCAGGGTGCTTCCCACCACACGGGGACAACTTGGCACATGTCCTCAGCCCCCCACCCAACCTTCCTTGTCTCCAGGCTCACTCATCTCAGCTCGTCTCTCCTTTCTCCCATCTGTCCTGGGGTATTCCCACTTCCATGATTTCAGGTTAGAGGGAAGGAAAACAGGGAGCAGGGCAGGTCAAATAGAGGCAGGAGAAAAGGAAGGGGCAGTGTCAGTGACAGAAGGGGAGAGAGAGGGTCACAGCAGAGGGAGACCAAGCGCAACGGGGGCAGAGGCACAGTGAGCGAGAGGCATGGTCAGGGAGATGGGGGATCTCAACAGGCAGACAGGGCGAGGGGCGTGTCAGAGCTGGCCTCATTCCCGTGCCATGTGCGGGCGAGAGTCCCCTTATTATGCAAATGGCCCTGGGTATTACCATAGAGGGACACTGGCTGTGTCCCCCTGGGCGGCTGCCGGGAGCACTGCCTCTGAGAGACAAGCCTTGCTACAGCAGCCCGTCCAGACACAGCCAGGACCCCGGCTCCACCCGTTCCCCAGCTCTCAGCCCTCAAGGCTCATTCCCTCCAGTTCTGCTCCCCTGTTCCCTGAAGAGGCCTTGAGGTGAATCTCAGAAGGACGGGTGAGCTCTGAAGGAGAAAAGGAGGCAGCCAAGGGAGGGGGGATGGGGGGGTAGAATAGTGGGGTGAGGGGGAGAAGGAGCAAAAGGGGCAATTTCTGGAGCTCTGAGGCTGCTGAGAGGGAGGGAAATGGAGAAACTCCCCCACTGACAGGCCCACCTGTCAAGAGAGGCTGGGAAAGGGAGGGACTGGTAGTCTCCATGATTCAAATGCTTATCTCCTCTTTCAGGGATAACCCTCATCTCTACAGCTGTACGTCCAGAAGCCTCCAGGGCACAGGCTGGAGCAAAGCGGAGGCCAGACGTCACATACCCCACCTGTCCCGCCAATGGCTGCTAGCCTCCTAATTCTGCCCTCCTCTACCGGGACTTGGCTTCCAAAGAAGTTTAAAGAAGGCAATGGGGAAGGAACAACAGACAGGGTGGGCAGTGTGGACAGAGATGAGGCCAGGAAGAGGAAGAGGCTGGGAGATTAAAGGGGGAATTGGAGCGAGGCAAGGAATGCCAGGACACCAGGAGAAAGAGACGGGGGTAGGGAGGGGGCTCAGGAGCAGGCGGGGCAGCGAGGGAGGGGTGTTGGGGAGTTTATTACTCAGCACAGTGAGTTTTGCCCTCCGGGATCGCAGGGCGGCCTCCGTGGCCTGGCACTCATAGGAGGCGTCGTCAGAGAGCTCGGCACCCATGATCTCCAGGTTGTACTGCCCGGCATCCACAGAGCCCACTATCCGGTACCGTGGCCAGGCTGCAGAAACAGAAAGAAGGAGGCCCAGGGTAAGGCCCTGCCAGGGGCCCCGCCCCAACCTTGGAGCCCGTGGCCACCTGCCCCCAAGGGCTCACGCTGACCCCACTTTGCCTCTGTGGGTCAGGGTCCACCTTGGGTCCCATGCCAGCACCCCTCCCCCTGCCCTGTCCTGGGGTACCACCAGCAGGTGCCAACCACATACAAACCATGTCACAGCTCCCCACACTGAGGCTGGCAGCCATAAAGCAGGAGGGACAGGGACTGGGTGGAAGGGGGGGTGTGCAGGAGCAGACGAAATCTCGGAAGCTGTTTGCAGACAAATGTCTCTCATAATAATAGGAAAGAACGAAAAAAATAAAAATGGCAGAGAGCAGGGAGAGAGGCAGAGAGAGGCCATGCAGGCGCTAGGAAATATAGGGCATCTCAGCAGAGATGAGCTCACTGGGGACACCTCTGTGGGACTTGAAAGGCAGAGGGAAGCCCCAAAGTAGGCCGAGGTTTCTCCTCCTTGGACCATGGGTGGATGGATGGGGGTAGAGCCCTACAGCTCCCGGAGGGACCCTTAAGCCAGAGAGCCCCGGGTCCCTGCAGAGGCTGGGCTGAGGGCCTCTGCTGCTCTGCCTTTTCCAGTGCAGCCCCCCTTCCCCTCCTTCCTCCAGGCTCTTGGCTCACCTACTCCACTCCCTTGCCCTCCTCTCTCACGTTCCCCACCGTCAGCTCCCTCTCATTATCTCCTACTGTCCAGAGGCCATTGATTCTTTTCACTCCATAACTATCGATCAATCTCTCTCTCCCTCCCTCTCCTTTCCTTTCTTTCTCTTTCAACTTTCAATCATCAATAGATCCACCAGACGCCTCTTTCCCTTATAAAGATTGCTCTACACAGAACAGGCCCCCCAGCAAATACTCTCAACCCCCTAGACAATAATAGTAGAATTATACATACATATACACCCACACGCACACACAAATCCCCTGCTATACTTAGTGCATCACAGGGCTTTCCAGCTAACAATGTACTTTCACAAAGTGTCTTCTCTCATTTGGTTCAAAGCTCACAATCACACTCTCAGGCAGGCCTGGGGCCACTGTGTCTGTTTCACACATGAGTAAACCAAGGCCCAGAGGTGGAGAGGCTCTTCTCCAGTCACCCAGCTGGCAGGTGGCAGAGGCAGGGCTAGAACCCAGGTGCACTGACTGCTCATGCACTCTTCCAGGGGCCTTCCGAAAGCATCTTTACTTGGAATATAGGTGGTAGGAGGGATTTTGCTTTGTTTTGCTTTTCTTATTGACTCATTACATTTGCTTCAGCACTGGCTATAGTCAGTGCTTAATAAAGGCTCGTTGAATGAATAAATAAATAAATAAGTGCTCAGGCTGATATTAAAATGAGTTTTTGGCCTCTGAGCAGATATCACCTGGGCAGGGGGGAGGAGAGAGGCTGGAGCAATGCCAGCCTGGCATAAAACACTTTCGGGGATACAGTCAAAGTTGCCTGTGTTTCCCCAACCCCCTCCCACCCCAGGACTCGGCCAAGTGTCTTAGAATCCTTTCCTTTGCCTCTGTTGGCTTTTTGCATTTCTCACAGCATCTGTCTGTCTGGTTGTCTCAAGCTGTTATGTAAAGGTCTCTTGGTTTCTCTTGATCTCTCAGGCTTCGCTTTGCCTTTCTTGTGTCAGGGCACAGTCAGGAGGAAAAGCAGAGCCATAGGGTTGGAGATGTGGTATGGCCAGAGTTCAGGAGGAAAGGAAGAGAGACCAACCCAAAAGCAAATGGGCGAGAGGATGGTAGAGCATCAACCAAGACCGGAATACAGAGAGGTAATTTGGTGAGGAAGCCAAGGGAAGGTGAGTCCAGGAGTCTGTGTTGGGGGTGGGTGGGGGGAGCAGAGATGGGAGAATCCGGAAGCTGGGATGGCTGGGTAGCCCCACTCACCTTTGAGGCCCTGGCCCATACCCAGAGCCAGCCCATCCTTGGTCCATTGCACGATCCCCGAGTAGTTGAGCAGCACGCAGGGGAGCACGGCACGCTGTCCGGCCACCACAGTCTGGTCTGCTGGCTCCTGGCTGAAGCGGGTCTGGGTCCCTGGCAGAGCCAAAGCCAGCACTGGGTGAGGATATGGGCTCCACCAAGAGGCTACCCCTCTCGGTCTCCGTCTCCCACCCTGCAACACTTCAGCCCCAACCGCTCCCCTTCAGGGTGTCTTGTGCTTCCCCTTAACTCCTCTCTCCTTCCATGGCCCAGGGAATGGGTTTTAGGAGCTATAGTGCTTAGAAATCATGGAAAGTGTTGCAGTGTTACATTAAGGCCTTAGAGACTGGTCTGGTCCAACCCCTTTATTTCACAGATGAGGACACTGACATACAGGGAGATGAGTAATTTACTCAAGGGCACCCAGTGAGTTAACAGCAGAGCTAGGATTAGAACCCAAGTCTCTGCACTCCTAGTCTTGGGCTGTTCTGCTATTACCAGGTGGCCATGCCCCAATCCACAAGTTAATGGGTGATGTGTGCAGCTGAGAATGAGGACTGCCACAAAGGCTGCTGCTGATGTCAGTGATTTCACAGTCCTTCTCAATTCTTGGGATTTGGGCCCCTAATTGAGGCATGTGTCACAGGAACTAACACATATATACAACTATGTCCATACAATGGCCCATGAATGCAACTACCCAGTGCATAATGTGGGGCAAACATGTCTATGGCCTTTGTGACACACACACACACACACACACACACACACACACACACACAGACAGACAGACAGACACACACACACACGCCAATAAGTTTCCTAGATGGGGTGGAGGTGTGTGTGTGCCCCAAACAAAGTAGCTCAGGACCCATTTCTTGGCACACTTGCCCTGTCCTGTGTTTGGCCCTTGTTCCCAAGAGCCAGGGGACATACACACTACTGCATATGTTCAACCTCCTGTGCCGTGGGAGCTCAGAGGCAATGTGACTTTTGTCCCACTATCCCTCCGGTGGGTGCTACACATGGTTGCCCGGCTGGCAGCTCGGCTGGGAGCATTTGATTAGAGAACTGCAGAGTAATTGCCTTTAATTGTGGAGCCTAAATGGAGCAGGGAATTGGATTGTGGGTTTCTTCTCCCCCACTGCTCCCATCCATTCCCTCCCTCCAGCACTGGTTGGCCCCAGCAGTGGGCCAGGCCTGGGCACTGAGCAGAGCCTCCAGCAGTTACAGGATTTGCGAGCATCAGCTTCCTTTGCTGGGCTCTGGGTGAGGGAAGAGGAAGTGGAGTGGTCTGTAAAGGGAGAGATCTGTCATACCACCATAACCAAAATCAACTTTCCCCAGAACTCAGGTGACTCCTCCCTTTTCCTTCCCTCCCCAGCAACCAAGTCTTTTTGCAGAAGCCACAAGCCCCAAATTCAATCCTTTCCAAACCCAGCTTTCCGTAATTTCTCTGCTCTGCCATCACTCCTGTATGTAGTGAACATAACTCGTCCCTCTCCATTCCAAGACCTCCTCCTGGTCTAAGCCACCACAGAACCTAATCTCAGTCCTTCCCTTCTCCTATTGTCTTCTCCAGCCCTATTCCCCACTCCCCATTTTCCCAAATCTACTCAATATCCCCCTCTTCCAGGAAGCCCTCCTGGACTGACCTCTTAGCTCCTTGGATAAATACAGCTCATACTACCACTCAGCCCTGCTGTCACAGCTCAAGCCACTGGATATTCTATCCCAAATTATCAGGGTCTGTGCCCATGTTGTTGTTTGTCACTGGAGAGAGGGCTGCTGGTGGTTGAGAGTGTTTGCCCAATTTGTTCATGGAAGGAGAAACTCTCCTCCAAGGCTCAGGGTCCTGCCATCTTCTTCCTGAGTCTCCCTCAATACCCAATATCCACATTGGTCGTTGCACACAAAGGGGACTGAGAAAGAGAGAGCAGGGGCCAGAATATGATTTAATCCAATGAAGCAACCTCTTTACTCTTTGTGGAGCATGCAAATCCAGCTCTTTGGATCTGCAGGGGATCAGAAAGTTAGAAACAAGGCACCTCTCCCACACCCCATGAGCAGCTCCCCAGCTCTGCTGACCCAACTTCCCATCCACATGCTCTAAAGAAGGAAAGGATAAGGCTCCCCCCATATTTTGAGGATTAGGGTGGCAGGTGCTGAGATATTGGGGGAGGGGGGCGGGTCAGGTGAGCAGCCAGCATTATTAATTCTGGCATTGCCTTCATTATTATTCAAATTTATTCATATCCTTGCACATTTCTCTAAGTGCCGCTACATGCTGCAAACTCTCCACACTCACATTTCTCCTTCCCACAGCCCCCAGAGTCCAAGTCAAGGGCTTGGTAGAGGGGTGGCCAGTGAGTCCTGGCTCAGAGGCAGAATTTATATTCATAGCTCAAGGGTTTCCTGTGTGAAGGCTGGTGTTTTGTTGAAGTCTCTAGAGGACAGTGAGCAGCTGGCTCGTTGTCCACTCAGAGTGAGGAGGAGGCTGGCTCTTGTGGCAGGTCAGAGGTGGGAAACACCTTGGAGTCAGGGTCAAGAGATGGGACCTTGCTGAAGCGAGAAGCGGTGTGACCTTGGCCATGTCACTTCCCCATGCAGGCCTCTGTTTGCTCACTGGTACAATGACAGGTCTGCACTAAGGGCTACAAAGACTCCTTTATCTCAGATACTAAGAGCAAGGATTTAGGAGATGAACTTAGGTTTACATTGTGCCTTTGCTGTTTCCTAAGTGTGTGACCCTGGCCAAGTGACTTACATGCTAAGCTCACTTTCCTCGTTGGTAAACTGGAGAATGATAATGCTTACTTCCTGGATGGTTGTGTGCGTTGAATGAGACTGTGATGATATGCTGATACCTTACTTTGCATGTATTCACTAAATGTTAGCTCTGATCATTATTTACCCTGGGCACTTAGACAGTTGGAGGGACCTCCAAAAACAGAGCAGGGACACGAGAAAGTAGGTGGTATCTGTCTTTCAGGGGATTTTGAAGCAAAATTTCCTCTCAGCTTAGGCCTGGTTAAAGCAATTTAGTCTGGAGATAGGGGATGGAAGCAATGACCCTCCCGAGCCCAGAGAAGAATGGAAATAAAAGGTATCCTGGGAATCAAACTTGATGGAAAGGCAGCGCAGATCCTGAGCTTGTCAAAAGCCACAGGCAACTTTCTGTGGTCCCCAAACAGCCCCCGTTGGGGAAGTGAAATTTCCAATTCAGCCCCATTCGCACACCCACACAGCTTCCAGGAAAGAAAACCAGTGCCAAACAGAAATGCAGAGAAAAGAGTCACTGTGGGGTGGGGACATGGGTCTGGGGATGCCAGGTGGGAGAGGAATCAGGAAGGGCCTGTCTGTCCCCAGCCAGAAAGTGAAAACAGACCAGCCTCCCATCGCAAAGATGAACGGCCTCACCCGCCCGGCACCTCCGGTCCAGGACAAGTTTGATTCAGGATGTGTGTTTTTAAATGAATTCCTACCTGCTTTGATTTCTCTCCCTGCCTGTCTTCAGACACCATCACAGATGTGGCAAACTCTTAAACAGCCATTGTGAAGACAGGCAGAGAAAAACTGAGCCGCACACGCACGCAGGAGCGCGCACACTCACACCCGCTCTGGGGGGGCCGACAGGGCGCAAATGACGCTGACAGATAGAGACAGAAACAGACACCCACACAGAAGCAGAGGGGGAGCGAAGGAGAAAAATGAGAAGAGACGGATGAGAAGGGAAGAGAGCTCAGTCAGAAAGAGGCCCAGATGGGAAAAGACAAAGGCCAGAGGCAGACAGAGATCCGGGGAGAAAAACACCAGGACAGACATGGCAAGACAGACACCCACGGAGTCACAGAGACCCAGGCCCAGAAAAGAAGGAAGGCGGAGAGTCACAGAGAGATGGAGACCAGAAAAAGAGAGAGCCGGGCAGGGGGCATGCGGAGGTGTGTGTGGAGGGGTGGGGGGTGGGTTCCTGGCCCACTGCGTGAGACTTGGAGCTGGGGGCCCTCAGACTCTGGATGCTCCCTCGGTGTTGGGCGCCCCGCCTTTCCCACCAGAAGAGGACAGGCCTAGGGGGCTCAGCCAGGGTTTGCAGGCAGATGACAAGCTAACCATATGGTGGAGGAGATCAGAAGGGAGCAGGGGTGAGGGGAGCGTAGAGGAAGCCTGGGGAGAAATTGGGAGCGCAAGAAGAGGGCTGATGCTGGGAGGTGAGGGGAGGTTAGAGCTAGAGGGAATCCCTGATTTCCCACTAGAACCCCTCCGCCCGTCTCCCAGACCTTCTTCTTCTGTGGTTAACCCACCGCCCTTACCACCCCACCCACATAACTCAGAGCTCCTCTGTCCTTAGACTTGGAGTGGTTCCCTCCCCCATTCTTCTCCTGCATTGTCTGGGCTTCTGGTTCTAGCATTTATCACAGCCTGCCTTGTATAAAAAGTTACTCATGTGTGTGTGCTTCTGCCTCTCCCACTCTCCTGGGAGCCCCTGGAGAACAGAGATGCTTTGATTTACCTTTCTTGTCCCTTCAATCCCAGCAATGCTCTTTAATAATAACTACCAATTATAAAAGGTCAACTGGGTACCAGGCACCAGAGCAGATGCTTTATACACATTGTTTCAAGTATTACAATCCACTACACGGTGGTGGTGATTATCTCCATTTTATAGAAAAGTGGGAAAAGACTGAGAATGCCTAGGTGGCAGCCATGAAGCTGCAGACATGGATTTGAACTCAGGTCCTTTAGCCTCCTGAGTCTGCACTCTTGGTACCATGCCATGCTAAAGGAGCATTCAAAGAGTATGTCCCAAAGGAACTGGATTCATGGTACTTGCCCTGAAAAGAACCCTTAGCTCTGCACTCATCTGCCACATCTAATCACCACTTTATGCCTCAAACCTCCATCTTAACCTGTTCACCTCCTGGGAGGGCAGTGCTCCTCACACCATAGCCATGTGGGACTTGCCCCACACACTTCCACCAACCAAAGGGGAAGCCCTGATGTAAACCCCTACATTTGCATGAAGGGAAGAGGGATACTCAAAGCTGCAACGACTGTCAACAGCATCCACAGACCTTTAACCTGTTTGCAAAACATCAACCTTCAAGTCACCACTGCCTGCTAGTAGGAGTTGTAGTAATGATATGTAGTCTGTCTACAAAGTACCAGTCACCGTGCTAAGCATGTCACTGATTATTTCCCTTAATGTATACAGCAACCCAATGAGGTAGGTACACTTATCATCCCTGATAGGGAAACCAATGCTCAGAGAGACTGAGCAACTTCCCTCCCACCATGAGGCTAGTAAGTATTGGAGCCAGTAAGCAAAGTGAGGAAGCAGAACACCTGGCTTCCCCTGGAATGCCAGCTCAGTGGTCCACTACTGACTATTACCACCTCTTACCATCTCCTGAGACCTGCTAGCTCACGCTCCGGCGACTGTGCAAACTTGTCCTCGGGGGCCTCTCTACCTCCCACGTCCTGCTCATCTGGGACACTCGCTTCATCCCAGCACCATCACACCTCTCCCTCTCAACCCTGATCTTCCTGGTGTGATGTTGTCTTCTAGTTCTGCTCTCCATCCTCATTCCAGCACTGGGGTCCAGAGCTAGACCAGGAGAGACTACTTGTCCCAGTCTCTGTGTGTGAACACATCTCCTGTTCCTGCTAGGCCTGTCCCCGGGGCTTGGGACTAGGCTCCCCCACAACCCACAAAGACTTGGGGAGGTCAAAGATGTCAAATCCCATTTTGGTAAATGGACCTCCAAGTCTGCCGGAGAGGGGAGGAAATGCATACAGGTTCTCACACCCATGTGGTATAATCCTTGTGGGCATGTGTGTACCCTAACACACACCCACATGCACACAGGCACATACACACACCTTGCACCATTGCATCCATGAACATATTTGCGCACCGCATGGGCACCAAACTGCTCCCAGCGCCCTGCCTGCCAGGACAGCCCGAACCAGAGACGGAGGGGGGCCAAGCTCATGAGAAGCCAGAAGAGCCAGGCGGCAGGAGAGGGGGGCAGTGGAGGCCAGGCCCTGTCTCCCAGGATTTATCAAACAGGCAGTAATGAAGCCTCTGGGCCAGAGAACCAGTCCCCCTGCTCTCCACTCCAGATGCTGCTGCTGGTTCAGAGGGAAGCCTGTGATTTGCACCGATGGCTTTCAGGTGGAACTCAGTCTCTCCACGCACCACTCTTCTTCTTTAGCTCTCCCTCCCTCTCGGCTCACACATCTTAGCTCCTACTCTCCCCAACCCTGCAATTTTTTTCTCCCCCCACCCAAGCCGTTTTCTTCCTCCAAGAGCCAGAGAGACCCCTTCACCTTGAATTCTCTCACGGAGAAAAGAGGATTTCAATTCTGTGGGCTGGGCCAGCAAAAAGGAAAGGAGAGAAGAAAGGGAGAGATTTGTACTTTCGATAGTGAAGGAAAGAAAGCTGGGGAGGAGGGCGGGCGGGAGTGGGAGGAGAGGAGTGCTGGGCTGGGGCTTGGCAGAGGACAGGAGGAGAGAAAGACAGAAAACCTCTCCTGAGCCTGCCCAGACTCCTAGAATGTCCCATTTTGATGCAACTTTAGAGATTGTAGCCCCTCCTTTGACAGAGATCAAGGGTCAGAAAACTCAATCATCTCGCTCATGGTGAGTCGGTGGTCTCAGAGGTATGGCTAAGACTAGGTCCCAGGTGAAATAGGTATCAGGTGGAGTCCGAAGTGACTGACTGCATCCCTCCAAGACAAGTTTTCAACCATTTAATGACTATTATTGCCTTCACTCTCCTGATCCACCACCATTTAGCCTATCCAAGCCTACCGGCTTCATTTCACAGTTTGATGTGAAAAAGACACAGTGAATGTAGGGATTGCAAATGCCCTGTTTCAACTGACAGACTCTCACCACCTTCCCACTTTTGGTCCTTCCTCACCTTAGGAAACCCTAAGGCAGAAGAACCCGTCTCTCCCTTCTCTCCTCCCAACCTGCTCAGCCACAGCCACAGTGAAGTCTATCTCCAAGGCCAGGAGTATGGTCAGGATAGCTGAAAGGGAATCTTTCCAGGGACCAGATGGGATTTTACAAGTGGCCAGAATCTGGCCTGGTTTCCTTGCACTTGAGCAGACCACAGAGGGCAGCTGCAGGGACCCGGCTGGTGTTCATGGTAACATGGCGAGCAGAGTTATGATCTGGGCCATTTTTCCCTGTTAAAGGCAGGAGCAGAACCCTGATAGAGGCCAGGGGAGCTGGCTGACAGCAATTTGCCTGGCATGGTCCCACTGGGGAGGAACAGAAGCGCCCTGGGCCAGAAGTCAGGAGATGCAGGTTTATCTGTTCCTGGCTCTGTCACCAACCGGCTGCATGACTTTGGGGAAGTCATTTCACTTATCTGGGTCTCTGTTTCCTCAAATGGTAAAGAGAAAGAGCTGAGTAACTTGGTCTGTAAAGACCTATCCAGCTCTGATGTTCTGACGTCTACTCCCTGCCTCCTGCTATCCTGGGGCCTCAGGCAGACCTTGCAGACACTCTTAAACATTCAGCTCTGCATCCAGGCATTCTCAGACTGGGATACTTGGATCTCCTACTGACATTTCCTTCAGGGCAGAGGTGTAGGGGGAGGTGTGGGGACTTGTGAGACTACCAGAAGATGTATCCAGCAAAGGGGAAGAGAGCTCATTTTTTTTTTGTTTTCCCCTAACATAGAGTTCCTTACATCCCCTTCCAGTAGGTTGACAGTGGGGAAAGTGGAGGCGAGAGGGCAGGCCTTTCTGGATCCTTGAATTGACCTCCAGCCCACAAGTCCTCACAAGGACTCTGAGCTCCCAAACTGAAAAAGACTGGCAGGTGCAGCTGGAAACCCTCCCACCCTGCCCCATTTGGTTCTCCAGTTCCCTCTGCCCTGGCAGCTCAGAGGCACCTGGACCAGACCTGAGCTGACAACTCTATGCAAATGTGCCCTGGCAGGGGACCCAGGGAACGTTTTATGGGAAGGACAATGGCATGGTGAGCCCAAGTGGGGTTGGCAATAGCAGGTATGACAGGCGGGAGTAGAAAGGGGGGGATGGGGGGTGGTCAGGGCCAGTAGGTGGTTCTGCTGAAAAACTGAATTTCAATGTGGCTTCGGTGGATAAGGGGAGGGAGAGAGAGAGAGAGGAGGCAGGTGGCAGGCAAGGACTTAGCTCAGATAGGAGACAGAGGCTAAGAGAGGAGAAAGCAAAAGACAGGGAGGGGAGGAGGAAGCGAGGCTAACCTAGGAGAGCCACAGAGCCAGAGAAGGCTAGAAGGGATGAGGCACCACACCTCCACCAGCCCTGAATCTGCCTCCCCCCGACCTACAGAAGCAAAAGGGTAGGGTTCCAGATGCCTGTGTCTTCAGTAGTCCCGAATCCACAGAATAGGGGGGAAAGAAACAGAGGCACAGGATACTGAGGGATACGGCCCCATATGCAAAGGCAAAATGAGAATAGAGAGAAAAGGACTGGAGAAGATAACCACAGGCAGAAAATAGAAAGCAAAGGCGATAAAAAGAAAGTTGGCGGCAGAGAGAATGAGAAAGGCTATAGAAGATTGTCTGGGGAAGGGAAGGGAGGAAGAGGTAACACTGTGGTATGAAAGAGACAGAGAACAAGACAAAGAGACAAGAAAAAAGGAACAGAGGGAAATTAAATTAGAAAGAGAATATGACGGTTAGGACTGAAAGGGGCCTCGGCACACACCAATCCAATACCCTTTATTTTGAAGAAACTGAGGGCCAGCGAGGGCATGAGGTTGGGGGCTGGGGGGCGTCCCTCCAAATGGCTAGCGGCCTCAGAGCCGGGCTCCCAACTACAGAAGGCCCCTCTCCAGGGCAGGGCACATTCTGCAGGCTGCTCTCTCTCTGAGCTGATGGCACGCAGGAGGGGTGCGGAGTCTCAACCTGGAAACACTTCTTCACTGAAAGGGAGAGCAAAGAGGGTGGGGAGAGGGGAACTGTGCAGGAGAAAGATGGGACAATGGATAAAAAATGAAAAGCGAGAATTAAGGGGAAAAAAAAGTAATGAGACCTTCTGGGAGAGGAAAATGAGAACGAAGATAAGGACACAGAAGCAAGAGGAAAAAACAGGAGCCTGCAGAGGAGGGGGGAGGTGTGGGGGGAGGCAGCAGAGGGCACAGGGGCAGCGCGGGAGGCTGGGCGGGAAGGTCTGGCTGGATTACCATCCTCTGGCCTCATCCGAAGGTCTTGAGCATTGAGGTCAAAGAAAAGGAGTGAAATCCTTGAGAAATGGAAGGGATTTCTGAAAGGATTAGCCAAGGAGGGGGAGGAGCGGAGATTGAGGCAGGCTGTATCTGAGGCAATTCAGAAGGCAGCTGAGGGTAGAGCCTCTCCCCACAAGCGAAAACTGGCTCAGGGAAATGCTCACAATCACGTCCTCGCGGGGCAAGCCAATGTGTGCTCTGCCCCCCCAGGAGGAAGGCCAGTCTGCCTCAGCCCCATCTCCTCATTACCTTGCCTTTGCCTGGGCACACAGAAGTCCTCCCTGAGATCTCACCGCATTCCTCCTCCTACATGAAAGCTCATTCACCCCAGACTCTCTCCCGTGGAGAGAGGCACAGCACCTCCCTACAGGCTCCATAATTTAGGGGAGTAGAAATTATGCTCTAAAAGCCTCCCTCTGCTGGCTTTAATATTCCTAGTTACCACAAATATGAATATGACTTCAAAGTGCCATCTGAGAGTAGCCAGAACAGTCCCTCCGGGTCCCAGCACCGGGCTCTAAGCCCAGGAAGCAATGCAGGCTGGTCCCCAGACCCTCTGCATAGAGGTCTCCTGGCACTTTTAGGAACAGTCTCCTGGATAAACAGCCTCAATGCTGAGAAATTCAGAAAAGAGATGACTGGGGTGGCAGTAAGAAAGGCATTCTCTCCTTTACCCCAAAGCCAAAAGAGCCAGGAGAATCCAGGTCTTCAGATACCCGACAAGTATGACTAAGTGCACTTCTCTATTTGTAAGCTTGATGAACTTTATTACATTCCCACTCCCGATCCCGTCCCACCCATCACCTCCTGCCTCAAACTACCCCCTCATCACCCAGGTCAAAATTACAAAAAACAAACAAACAAAAAAATCAAAAGATCACCTGATCCAAGGGTTAGACCTTATTCTCTTTTCAGAGTCCCAGTCCCCCATCACAGAAGACTTTGCAGACATCTCTAACACTTCCACATGGAACATCTGACTTTACGAGCCAGCTGAGGAACTAATAGGGGAAGGCATGGAGTGCTGATAAACGCTCTCTACATGGGCCCCGGCTCTTCTCCAATTCCTCTATGTCTCCACAACACAGGCGTACACCCAGCTCCCGTGATTGTACTTTCACTACTGGCTCCAGGCTAGCCATGCAGTGACCGGCTCCCAGACAGCAGAACAAAGAACAACTGGTCCAAGTCCTGACTAGCAGACTTTTTATTCATATAAGAATTTTCTAATTGCATGTGGCAGTGAGCGCCCCATCGCCAGAGGAGTTCAAGATAAGGCTAGATGGCCATCTGGCAGCAGAGGGACCTGGGTAACATTTAGGATCCTTTTCAACTCCACTCCTTTATTATTCTATTCACACATACCATATATTTTCTTCTTACTTTGGATACATGCTCATCAAATAATCGATTTGTAACAGTTCAATCAAGGTCGATGGAAATGGTTTGCGGTATCACAGTTTAAAGGAAGGGATTCTGAACAAAGTCATCTACTGGGAAAGAACAGGTCAAAAAATGGTCTGGGACAGAAGTTGAAGATGTAAGTAAAACCTTTGTCCCATGGCAATTAACCATGTAACTTCAACGAGATACTGACGTTTCCCAAGAGATGAGACTTGAACATAATTGTATTGATTTAGACCCTTGAATGTAACTATTTGAATTCTATCCTGGCTCCTTTTTCCAGATAACTAGTTTGTAAACTCCTGGGGGCAAAAATGTCATCTTAGTCAGTTGCATATCTTATAAAATGAGGAGTACAAAGTGCCCTGCACATAATAGGTGCTCAATGAATGCTTGATCGTCGAGTTAAGGATAAAGCATCCTTTTTACCAGCACCACAACCACCACCAACCCTAGGGAAAGTCAACTCAACTCTATGTTCATTCATTCATTCATTCATTCATTCATTCAACAAACTACATATCTGAATGGGTATTGGCTACAAAGGTGAACAATACAGACCTGGTTCTTGCCATCACCCAGCTTACAGACTAGGGGACATACTCAGGACATACTCAGGTATTCAAGCAATGAGGTGTGATGAGTATCATGAGGGAGTGAGATGGAGGAAAGCATGTTTGATGGGGGAGAAAGTCCTAGAGGAAATGCTGTCTGTGCTGGGCTCTGAGCGATACGTATGAGTTACCTGATTAAGTGGGGAGAAAAGGGAAAAGAAAGTGTTCCAGGTGGACAGAGGGAAAAGCATGGGCAGCAATGTGAAGCTGGGAAGATGTGACCTGTTCAACAGCAGTTCAGGCTGGCTGGTATGTCAAGCCTGAAAGCCAGGTGCTGGGCTGGGTGGGAGGGATGTGCTGGATGAAGAAGAAGCTGTCCCTGCTCTCATATTCTACCAGAGGCAACGGATGAGTTAACAAGGAATTATAATATACTGAATTAAGTGCTGAAAAGCTCTGCCAGTATCATGCTATGCCAGAGTGACCAGTGCTGAAGAGGTGAAATCAGGGCGGGCTTAGTGGAGGCAGTGATGCATGAACCTGTCCGGTCTGAACACTCCTTGTGAACACAGACATATGTTGGTCTTGTTTCACCGATGAGCTTACAGCCTTAATAAATGTTTGTTGAATGAAGGAATGAATAAACAAATTGCATTTTTCACATATCTGACTTCCATATTGGCCTTCCTTTGGGCCAAGACCTATATCTTGTTAACCTCTGATAACTCTAGGTCTCTTGTGCAACTGTAAAGGTTGCACATTGGTGGCTTTGCTTGCCATACAGCAGATATTCAATGAATAAATGCTTACTTGCTAGAACTGCATTGAGCCTTGAAGACAGAAGAACTGGGAGAAGGACATTTCAGATGAAGGCAACAACATGAGTCAAGTTATGGAGACACAGAAGTCCAGTGAGCAGTTGGATGTGGCTGGGATTCACTACATAAAATAACTGGAACTAAAGGTCATACCTCCCTAAAAATTAAAGACTTTCTCTTCCTGGGCATCTGTCAGTCTCCACTCTCCAGAAACTTCCAGGCTGTTGAGGAAGACTAGCTATAGACAAAGAAAGAGGCTCAGATTCAGAAAGACAAAAGTGGAAGCTGTGGCTGGTCAGAGCTCACAGGGCAATGTTTGTCAGCCTGGCAAGCCCTCAGGGATAGGGTTGAGAAGAGTTGGAAGTAATAAGGCTGTGGGTGGTGGGAGTGAGTGGGTGTGTTCTGTAGGTGTGTGTGTGTGTGTGTGTGTGTGATACAAGGGTGAAGCAGGCATGTGTCTTTGTTTGCAATTACACCTCAAGGTAGCTTAGGTGTGTTACTGCATGCCTACATAAAAGTGTTAGTGTGTAACACCAAGAGGAAGAATGGGGCACTTTCTGCCTACAAGCAGGACATTCTAGGCATTTCCAATTAATCTACATTAAAAAGATTTCCTGCAAAGGTGCTTCTAGAGGCCCCAAGTTGGGGTCATCTGGATCAATCCTGTGTGCGGTAAAAGCAGATCCAACCGGCTGCTGAATCGATCCATCTAACTCGGTTCATTCTACACTTGCAAGGGGTACAGAATGTTAATTTGCTGCAGAGAGCTGAGGGCGACTGGAACTGGAGGCTCCATAATTAACAGCTGTAGGAGCAGGGTCTTAATATGGCATCATTCAATAGGCAGCAGCCTGCGAAGGGAAGGGAGGACCCAGGGGTAGGCCTTTGGGGTTCATGGTAGTGGGGTTGGAGGCCGGGAACTCTGGTCTCTGTGTGGGAACCTGATCTGTCTGACTCAGTTGGCTTGTCAGGTTGAACACAAACGTCCCAAGAACAGAGGAGGCACGGGGGGGTCAAAACCATTCTTCTTGCCATTCTTGGAAGCTTACAAGACATACGTGGGGGACGTGATGGGTGACTAGTGGCGAGTCCAAGCAAGGGTGAACAGAAAGACTCTCTTCCAGACCTTGCCTACTGATGACTGTCCCCAGGATCACAAAGCATGGGGAAGCCAGGGCAGCTCTGTTATTTCCATGAAGGAGGCAAGTAGAGAGCAGAAAGGGGACAGCAATCTACTTCATACTTGCCAGCCACCGCCATCTCCCAGCAGGCTACACCTATCCAAAACCTGCCAGGAGACCCTCTAATTCCCTTTCTCCAGGTAGTCTTCCCAGTGGGGTCATAAAGAAGATATTGATTTCCTTTCCCACACCATCCAAACTCGCCACAGTAGCCTGTGCTCTCGTCAGCCTCTCACATGTACTCTTGCAACTTCTCTTCTCATCAAACATTTAGCTGATTTGGGGACACCCAACCCTGTTCACTAGTTTCTTTGTCCTGTGTCAGGATATCTGTCTTGACCACCCAGATGCCAGAAAGAGGAGCCTGATGCTTGCTACTGATGAAGATGCTCACTAAAGCACCATAAAAACATCATAAGGAGGTACTGACGGGGTCTGTGGTGAAGGGGATAAAGACAGGAAGGTACAGGAGAAACCTTTGGGAAAGCAACCTGCTTCCTCCTTCACAACCTCAATGAATTTTTAATTCTTTCCTTCCCTTTTTGATCTTCCTGTGTTGACCCCCAGGGAAATGGGGAAGGAGGTCTCTCTTTGCTCCTCCTCTACTGCCCCTGATTTCTCATTTAGCTGCCCAGCCCTCAGTGCCGAGAGGCTCCCTTTGATTGCTTGTGACACCAATCTCACAACAAATTTAGCAGCACGTTTCCTGGATGAGCCAATATTCCCCCTTGATTATCTCCTGGTGAGGGCATGGGGCGCTGTGCGTTCCAAAGAGTGGCACATGCCTTCCCTGGATATCGGTGTCAGTCGGGCTCACAGTCCTCGGATAGAGGGATGGGGGCAGGTTCTCCTGCCTTGGAGCACAGGAGGGCTCTGAGAGCAAGGATAAGGCAGAGGAGGGGGACAGGAAGGCCAATGGGGAGGTCAGAGAAGCCTTCCAAAACCTGGCCCTTAAAGGCCCGTTTCTGTACAAAATTCTCTGAAATGGAAGGTGGGGGTGGGAGCTGTTTGACTTTTGCTCACATAGGTCTTCTCCTTAACACCTGGCTTTCCCACCTAAACTTCTGGCTTGGGGCTAATGGAGGGAGAAGAGGGGACGGCCCTGGAGTCTTACCATTTCCCAGGGTGAAAGACAGAAGAGACATTCCTCCTCCATGTCCCCAGGGAAATGACTTTTCCTAACAAAGTCACTTGCCTGAGCTGCTAGAAGGGGCAGGAATCCAGTGAGGGGAGATGGATGATGAGGGGAGATGGAAAGAAATTTCTCCAGCCCGAGACGGTGAGGCAAGATGGAGGGATAGGGCGGGGGTGTTTTCTGAAGGGCATTAACCACGGAGGAAAGGGCAGATTGAACTAAGAGTCTCCAAAGAGACTTTGGATGGGACCCTGGAAAGTGCATCAAAGAAGAAAGAGGGAGGGAGTGATAAGGAAGTGTTGCCTAAAGGCAGGAGGGGAAGTGTGGGGAGGCCAGCTCCCCAGAGAACCATGGAACTCCACTGAAGACAGAAGGGTCCCAAATGTGCAAACGTGTGGAAGGCAGAAGTTTGCGAGGTGGGACCAGGGATGGAGAAGGGGCAAGGGTCGGAGAATCCCGGAGCTGCTACAGAAGACAGAAGTCACCCAGGCCCACCCCCAGGAATGCAGAATGCACGACTTCCCACTGGGAAAGGCAGAGGGAGGAGCAGAAGAGGAAAGTGGAAGGAGTTGATCGCTGGGAGGGGTGGCAGATGGTCCCTGTCATTAAACGGATTCCAGTAAGTCCAGAAAGCCTTAGACAGCAGAGACAAGCTTGGGTGAGCAGTGAGTGGAGAGAATTAAGGAACGGAGCATTGGAAGAAGGAACTTGCACAGAAATCTCACACCAACCAGCATGGTTACACATCCTCCAACCTTTATTCATACTGCAACTTTCACCTCAAACAGTAACCCCTAAGCCAACACTAACTCCAATCCAAACAAATCCTAAAAATCACTTTAACTCCAAATCCTAACTAGAACATGAGTTCTTGAGGACAAGGACTTTCAGTGTCTGGTATAGTATAAGTGGTCAAAAGATGTGTATTGAATAAATGGAAACATAAATCAAACCTTACCCCATCTCTAACAATAACTGCTTCAATCCTGACCCCTCATGCACATCCCATACCCACCCTAATGCCCAACACTGAGCACAGTCAACCTCTGCTCTGAGTGTCCTCCCTCAGTATCCTAAAGGTTATCCTATGGCTAATTCCAATTTCCATCCTATCTCTTTTTATCCTATCTCTAATTCCAATTTCATTTCACCATTTTCTAATCATACATTTTTTTCTGCCCCTATACCTTTGAAGTTCTCAGTAGAATTCATCTGAGAAAACAAAGGTAGAGACACACAAAAGCATCAAGCCAGCCAAATCAAGGTGGAAACTGGAGGCCCCTGAATTCTCAGGCTAATTATAACTCTCTAACCCAGTCACCCAGGGCTTTCTGCCCCTTTGTCTTACCTTCTACCACAGGGCTGGGGTTCTGGAAGCTGGGGCTGAACATGATTTTGGGGGCTGGTCCAAGGCTACCAGGCTTGGGACAAAGAAAACCTGATTCTTGAGACACAGGTGAGAATGAGTCAGGTGTGAAGAAGCAAGTTTGAGCAGAGTGAAATCTGGCAAAGAATAAACGAATGGACTCCAGTTCAGGAGGCAGAGTCTGAAAAATCTTCCCACCCACCCCGGGATCCCTTGCCCAGACACAGGGTGCAACAACCCCTTATCAGAGCCCACGGGAAGCCCTGTGGTGGGGAGTGTGCTGTGAAGGGTGCTGAGCTGCTCTGGACACTCTTCCCATTTGCCTTGTGTCTCTGGAGCCGCACATTGTCCCTGAGGGCCCTGCAACACGCT
>PVKY010000545.1:0-46013 GCA_004027775.1 Bradypus variegatus
CTTGGACCCAGATGGGGCAGACAAGGTCCTCTGCCCCCCTCCCATGTGACTCCCACCCACCATCTGCACAGGGAACTCCTTCCAGGCTTTCAAGTCTGAGAGACCTGGATTCCCAACCTGGCTGCAATACCTACCAGCTGTGTGACTGTGGGAAATCCTGCCCCTTTCTGAGCCTCTGTTTTCTCATCTGGAAAATGCGGGCAATCATTTCTGTCTCGTGTTGGGGTGATTCAATGAATTCTTGCCTGTAACACACTCAGTTCCAGGCATAGTTGCTTTTCAAAAAGCCCTCCTCCTTGGTTATTATTATTATTTAAATGTTCAGCTAAGTTCTGGCACTTTGTAGTCACTTGTTAAAACCATTACTATCCTTATGGTTATTCTCTCCACCCTGTTTCACTTGCAGCCAGCAGACCTGCATGTCAAGATCATCTTCTACTGAGAGGCCACGAAGGAATAATGATGACAGTGCCCCCTCCCTGCCCCAGGGCAGTGCCCACTCAGAGCCTGGGCTCTTGAACCTTTTGATAAGCATATACCCAGGCTGCAGCCGAGGGACCCAGAGCCCAGCCCTCAGCCCCCACCAGTTCAGACCTCTGCTCCCTCCCAGATAATCGCTTCCCCAGGGTACAGAATAATAACCTCTCTTGTGTCCAGTAAAGCTCTTTCACACTCATGAATCATTCACTTAACAAACACCTCAAGTGACCGCCTAGAACAGCTTGTTCTAACTGCATTATTATTATTATTCATAATAATAGCTAGCATTTATCCACCACTCAGAGTGTAGCATTTCAGAGCATGGGCTCTGAAATCAGATTGCCTCAGTCTGAGTCCTTGACTTGCTGTTTTGTAGCTGAGTGGTCTTGGCATGTCACCTAGCCCCTCTGAGCAGCTAGGGAGTGTGTAACGTGCCACAGAGGGACTGAAGAACAAGACAGACTCGACCGCTGCCCTCAGAACTTACAGTCTAATCAAAGAGCCACATGTTAATCAAATAATCATATTAAAACATGTAAAAGCACAACTTTGGGAAGCTCTATGGAGGAAAAGTCTCCAGTGCTATGATGTGTATAATAGGGAGGTGAGAGAAGCTGTCTTGGAGGAAGTGATCATGGAACTGAGACAGCTTTAGGAAGTGAGATGACAGTTTCAAACATAAGGAGCAGCACGTGCAAAGGCCCCATGGCAGAAAACCGAAGAAAGGCCAGTGTGACCAGACCCTAGAGAGGGGTGGAACAAAGTGTGAGCTGAGGCTGCAGCAGCATCAGTGCTTTGTGGGCTACACTTTGATCTCCATAGCTCTCTGCTGAGCAACTGCTGTCCCTACACCACAGATGGGTGTCCTCTGGACTCCCTTCTTTCCAGTGTAACCCACCACCTCTCCAACACCCTTGGGAAAGGGGATGCAAGAAGTGAAAATCATTCATAGGATAGCACAATAAGCTACTCCATTCTTAAATTAAGATGATAAGCTTGATAGGGAATCCTTTCCTGGGAGAGGGAGAAAGAAGAGGATCAGGGGTTCCAGGGAGTGGGCAGATGAAAGGCAAGATCTCTCCTGCTTTCCTTCCCCCTCCTTCACTCCCACCCATCTGCCACCTCCCTCTCCCAGCCCTTTACCCTCATTCTCAGCTCAGTATCTCTAAGTTGAACCTAAATGTGGCTGGCTGCAAGCCAGGTATTTGGCACCTGTGTGTGATCTGTTCTGAGCCCTGAGTAAGGTTACTAGATTTAGCAAATAAAAATATAGGACACTCAGTTACATCTGAATTTCAGATGAATAACAAGTAATTGTTTTAGTCTAAGTGTGACCCACGTATTGCAACTCTATCCAAAGCAAAAGGGTTGGGACAAGGCAAACTATTTCCTGGCAATTGAACTACATGATCCTAATATGGACGTTGACAACAGCTGCCAACTCTGGTCCAGGACTGCCCTCAGTTTACTCCTCACCTTCTCTCATCAAGGAGCTGGAGAATGAGTGAACAAGAGAACAAATTCTTGGGCCAGACTGCCAGGGTTGTCTCCCAGTTTGGCCATTTTCCAGCTCTGTGACCTTGGAGGGACACCGGGACCTGGAGAAGCTTAACTTCTCTGTCCTCAATTTCTCATCGCTCACTAGAGAAGATAATAGCACCCAGTATTTGTTGAGGATTTTTTGAAGTTACACATGTAAAGTGCTTAGAACAGTGGCTGGCACATAGTGAGCGCTCTGTTGGTGTTAGGTGTAATTATTTATTTAATCACACCAGAATGAATGAGAGCTCCATAAGAGCAGGGGCTTTGTTTTGTTCATTGCTATGTCCCCCACATCTAGAAGAACACCTGGCTTACCATACATGTTCAGGAAGAGGGCCTAGCATGTAATATAGAGTCTATAAATATTTATTGAATTAAAATGAATTTAGTCCCCACTAGATCCCTGAAACACTGGGATTATAATTCCCATTTTACAGATGAGGAAACTGAGGTTTAGAGACATAAAATGAGTTTCCCAGTGTTAAGGAGGTAGAAGAACCAGGATGGAAACCCAGATTTGTTGGGTTCCAAGTCCTTTCCAGGTTCCACTCTGGGAATATCATGCAATAAAGGGAGCAGCTGGACTCAGGAGAAATCCTCATCAACTTTTATTTCTTGACTTGCTGTGTGACCCTGGGTAAGTCACTTCATCCCCGCCCCTCCCCTGAGCTTCAGTTTCCTGAACTAGGTGGTGGTAAGTCCGGATCACATGCTGGCCTCCGGCTTGAAGGAGGCCTCATAAACTTTCCTTTCCATCCCCCTGCTTTAGAACAGCTTGGCAAATAACTTGCCAGTCTTCGCCACCCGCCCATGTCTCCACTCTCCTATGTGTGCACAAACCTCACACCTGGGCCTGGGCCCTTAGACTTTTTATTTGGAATCTCTCCAGGGAGAAACCTCTCCCCATCCTTTCACTCCTCACCCAGCCCACCAGATCAATTCTGGGTGCCTGGGTGCCTGCTCACCTCAGAGCGGGCCCAAGCCCAAATCAGCCCAGAGTTGGGCCTGCAGCTGGAGAGACTTCAGGGAGACCTGGCTTGGAAGGAACTCCCCCAAGCGACAGGAGGACACAATCGAGCACGGATTGCAATCACTGGGGGCGCTGTGGGTCCTGGCGGTGATGACAGAAGACTTGCAGCCTGCCTGGGGCTGGGGCGCTGAGATCCTAGAGAGATTCCAGTCCTGGCTTCCGCGCTGGGCAGAAACTAGTAGAGGGTAGGCTGTCCCCCTGGGCCTCTGCGGTGAGGGCCTGAGTAAAGTCGGGCCCAGGCTCCTTTCAGGCCTCCGCCGGGGTCAGGACACCCTGTGTGTGTCGGGGGGTGGGCGGGGGAGGGTCCCTCCCGCTGGAGGAGAAGGAACATCTGGGGAGCGAGTCTCCGTTGAGCTGCGTGGGGTGGAGCGGAGGCCCTGGAGTGGTGTCCGCAAGGGCTGGGTTGCATGAGCCGGGAGAGCCCATTTCGCGCCAGGCATAGCGCCGGCCAGGGGCTCGGGGTGGAGGCGGGGTCGGCGCTGTCCGCGCTGTGGGGGCGGGGGTCCGCGCGGGGAATGCCGCTCCGCGGGGGCTGGGGCGGGGCTTCGGCGGCCCCGCCCCCGCGCAGGTAGCCAATGGGCGCGGCGGCGCCGGGTGACGGAGGGAGCCGAAGTGCGAGTGCCGCGGCAGCGGCGGCGGACGGCCCAGCCTGAACGCGGGGAGCATTGGGGGCGCGGGGGGCTCGGAGGAGCCGGGGCGCCGGGGCGCAGAGCCCGGGACCAGGAGACCCGAGAGGCGGCGCAGCCGGGGCCGCCAGAGGTGCGCGGGCGGCCCAAAGGCGGCGCGATGCCGCTCGCCCAGCTCGAGGAGCCCTGGCCGCTCATGGAGCTGGTGCCGCTGGATCCCGAGGTGAGTGTGCGGAGCGAGGGAAGGGCGCCGGGGGCCAGCGAGCCCCGGGCCTCACAGGGGCAAGACGGCCCGCGGTTCCGCTGCAACCCGGCGGTCGCCGGCGAAGGCGCCCTGGGATCTCCGGCTCCGCCCCTCCCTCCCGGTGTCCCGAGTGCGTGTGTGCGAGGGACAGTTCCGCCCAGCGCCGAGACTCCCCTCCCCAACCTTGACCAAGAGAGGGATCCGGTGGGGCAATGAGATCTAGTTCCCCTCGAGCCGCACACCTAATACCCCTACCCGGCTGCGTCCGGAACTCTTGAAGCTTCCTGCAGGGCAGGGCTGGGGTGCCAGATGTATGAGATTCTACCAGAGATAAGGGTCTTGGGACCCCCACTCTTGATGTCTCCCACCGACTCCCTAAGAACTCCCTGCTTCTCCGCTGCTGACCCTGGAAGGATGGCGCCTCCTGCCAGCCGTGAAATGTGGAGGGACACCATGTGTCTAGGGCTGGGACTCCTGGCTTTCTTTGCTCAAGGCTAGGGCCAGAGGGTACCTGTGTCCCTGCCCCAGGCTGTGGAGAAGGGAGTGGGGACAAGCCCTCAGACCATGTGAAAATTATTCCCTCCTGGCAGGGAGGGGCGGGAGGCTGGCCTTGGTGTCTGCCTCCCTTCTTGTGCCCTCTACCCCTAGAAAGATCTAGGCCTCTGGAGATTTTAGCCTCTGCTAGCCCATGTTCTTAGAGAAGCAGCTCCTGGCCTGGGATTATGTGGTGCCAGGCCCTAAGGAGGTGGAAGGGTGGCTCTTCCTGTACCCTTTGACCCCAGAGTCAAGGTCAAGCCCCTGAACCAGTAGGTCAAAAACTCCCCTCAGCCTCAGACTGGGAGGGATGCAGATGATAGTCTATCCTTCCAGGGGGCCTGAGGAGGCTGTGCAGACAGGGGAGTGGAGACCCCAACTGAGCCTGGGAGCCAAGGGGATTTTCTCCTGGCTTGGTCCCCTGGCCTCTGTCTCAGTCCCCTCCTCTGCCCTCTCTTACCTGGGGCAGCTGCCATGTGCCCTGCCTCTCACGGCCACAGGTTGGGGTCAGGGTGAGGGCCCCAGGCTCCAGGCACCTTGGATGTGCTGCTCCTTTAAAGGGATGGCCAACACTGGCCATTGGAGGGTGGGTGAGGTAGGATTAGGTAACCAACCTGAAGGCGCAATTGGGAGTAAATTGCTCTGGGATCTCTGCCACAGGTTTTTACAGGCCCTGCACGGCTGCTCCAAGGTTCTTTCACTGACTCACCCTCTTAAGTGAGGAACACTGCCCTTTGCAGCCCCTATGCCCTCATGCCCCCTTCCCCCCCACCCTGGGGGCTGGAGGGGCGCTCAGAGGTAGATTCCTTTGCCACTGCAACCTAGACCTCCCAAGAGGGACGTAGGGCTGGGAGAGGCTGGGGAGGGACCTAACCCAAGGACTTCCCTCTGGTTATTTTGGTAGGGAGGTAAGACACCTAGGAGCTCCAATCCCAGCCCAGGGCACCACTTCCTGCTTGCCTTTGCGAAATCTTGGAGCAAGACCCAGTTTCACCAGAGGACTAGGTTTAAAAGAGAAAAACTCAGTTTTGAGTACTCTAGTCCCTGAACTTGGTGAGAGGAGAAAACTAGCTCATTCCCTAGGATTTGGGGTGGGGGCACGATTTCTCCAGGAGCTTCACCCCAGAAGTGCTGTGTGACCCTCAGTCAGTCCTCAACCTCTCTGGACCTCTCTTTTTCCAGTGGTGAGGACTGGGTTCCAGCCTCCACTTCCTGGGCCTGAGAGGGTACACTGCTGCCTGCCTCTCCCTCCCCACTCTCAGTGGAGGTGCCAGGTGACTGGGTGTTATTGTTTGGGTAACAGGAGCCATGGAGCAGACAGGGTGCGGGTGGGGCCATTCTCACCAGAGAACAGGGCCTTGCTGTTCTTAGCCCAGGTGACATGTAAGCGGTACAGCAGCCTGACCTGCAGGCGCTGCTGGCGGCTCCTGGCCTGGGAGGAGGCAGGCAAGGGGCTGGTGGGGGCCCTTGGCAGAGGCCTGGGATCTGGGCTGCCCTCCTCGTGATGCTGTTGAAAATGGGCTGCTGGGAGGCAGGGCCTGGCCCAGGTTGTGGCCCAGCCTGTGTAAACCCACTGGAAATGAGGGTGACGATTCTGCCTGGGCCTTCCCTGGCCCTGCCGAAAGCAGTAACCTTGTCCCCAGGCCTACCTTTACTCTGAGCCATGTACCCTGCTTCGCATATGTCACCTTATTTTAATTCTCACAACAGCTTTTCAAGGTCAGGTTTATTACTCCCGTTTTCAGATGGGACAGCTGAATTCAGAATGCAGAACTGGCCTACAAATTATTATCAAAGCTAGTATTGGAATTCAGATCTCTTGCTGTGTTCTCCTAAGCAGGAGGAGGGTCACGGATGGGGAAGGTATGGGTTCAAACTGGCCCAGGTAGAAAGTACTCCAGAAGAGGCTCCGGATGTTGGCAGACTCTCCTCATCCCGCAGGGCCCATGTCCAGCCTTGGCCGAGGGGCTGACGGGGCCAGCCGGCCCTGGCACCCGGCCCCTGGCCTCCAGCAGCGTGCAGGGCTGCCAGTGCTGGGCTCCGAACCTGGCTTCTGGGGCTACTTCCTGCCTGCGGGACATGTGCTGTCTTTCTCCATCTGCTGCCCAGCCTTGCCAGATGCTGCCCTGGCTCCCTCTTCCCAAGGTGGAGCTGCTTGGGTGAGAAGGAAGGGTAACTCCGGGAACTCATCTCAACCTCTGGGAATGGAGCACAATGGTGTGGGGGCCCTGGACCCCCGTGTCTATGAGCATTGCTTTCTGAGGAAGCGTAAGGAGAGTAGTCTCCATCCTGTAAGGGGCTCCAGGGCCCTTTCCTGAACCAGGCTTTTTAGACAAGGTCTTTCATTCAGTATTCTGCAAGGTCAGTATCATTGTCCCTTTCATTAATTCATTCATTTGTATAATCAGCAAATATTTACTGCATACTAATCATGTGTCAAGTACTGTTCCAAGCAACAGGGCTGCAGATGTAAACAAGACAAACTAATATCCTTGCCCTCAGTACAGATAAGGAAACTGGACCTCAGAGAAGTGATATGACAGACCCGAGGTCAGAGTGGGTGGCTGATAGAGCTAGGGTTAGAGGGCATGTCTTCATGGCTGAAAAACTGTGTTCTTTCCACATGCAGCAGCCAGGTCTGAAGGGCAGGTGAACCCTACCTTCTAAGACCTGGGTTCTGAGGGGAAAGCCCACCTGGGATCTCTGCAGCACTAGTCCTTTTTTCAGGGCTGCCCATTCCACTCTCAAGACCTTTTGCATCAGCTCTTACAGGTGTCATCCCTGGGTGGCATTCTGTGAGGACGGCACACCGGCCAGAGACCCAGGGAATGGAGACCGGCCGTACTGGGTCTATGGGGTTCCCAGCGTCATCCAGGCCAGGGTAAAGCACTCATTGCTTGGTAAACCCACGCCGCTGGGGACGCCTGCTTCTTCCCCCTCTCCCTCACTGGAATCTAGGCTTGCAGCCATGTGGCTTGGGTTATGGTCTATAGCCTACCGCTTGCTGCTAGCTGAGGACCTTGGGTGAGTCCCTTAACTCTCTGAGCTTCATCTGAAACAATGGGAGTAATAGCATATGCTCAGTCTTCTTGCTGGGTTGCACTTTCATTTGAAAAACTACCTGCTAGGCCCTTAGCTGAGTGCCAGGGAGATGGTAATGGACAAGCCAGGGCTCCTTCCCAAGTTAACCCACCATGTGCTTGATGCTTTGGGGCACAGAGGATGGAGAGAGCCCCTGAGGCTGTGTGGTCAGAGGAGGTGACATCTGAATTGAATTTTGAAAGAAAACTAGGGGTTTGTCAAAGTGACAAGGCAGGGAAAGGTTTTGTTGTTAGAGGGAGTTGCCATGCAAATGCTCTGGGATATGAAACAAGCTGGTTTGTTCAGGGTCTCGGGTCATTCAGTTTAGCTCAAAATCAGGGCCCAGTAATAACAATGGTTAATGTTGGTGGAGCTGTTACATTCCAGGTATATATTCTTATAAGCATCATTTCATATGCTTCTTGCAGCCACCCAATGAAATAGGTTACTTTTTATCCTCTTTTCACATATGAGGATACTGAAGTCCTAAGAAGTGAAGTAACCTTCTTAGGATCATGCAGAAGGCAGAAGCCTGAACTTGAACCCGTGAGGTCAGGTTCCCGAACTCATGCACCATGCATGTCACTGTTTCTAGGTATGATTTTCAAAGTGGAAAACAATTAATAGAACCCATGCTCTTAATCACTGTGCTAGGCAGCTGGAGGTGATGGCCTTGAATGCCATGCTAAGTTGCTGGGACTTTATTCTGCAGGCAATTGGGAGCTATAGGCAGGTTTGGAGCCAGGTTCATAGAAGCTCAATAAGGATCGAGTGAGTGAGCAACTGAGTGAGTCGAGTGCAGTGACCACACATGAGTTTTAGGAAGGATGAGGGTTTGAGGGTAGACGGCTGGGGTGCAGATTGTTGTGATCATCCGTGGGAGTTAGTATCATGTGTCAGGCGACACCAGAATGCTTGGGGACATGGAACTCATTCTACAAGTGCATCACCCTCAGGCCTTGATCAACCCAACCCTGTACCTCAGGCTGCTGAGAGATGATAGTGTGTGTGTAGGGGCCTGAAGAACACTCAACCCCTGAGGAGGATTAGGGGGCATTAAAGGGGCTCAGGGAGCAGGATGTCCTGGGAATGGCAGGGGAGCTGGGCCAGGGAGAGTGGTTATGCTATGGGCAGAGTGCAGCTGGGCCTTCTTCTGCCAAGCTAGGCCATAGCTGCCCTGTGGACCCAGTGCCTGGCTCCAAAGTCCTGACCTGCCCAGGCTGGGGCTTCCCAGCCATTGCAAACCTCGTCTGTCTCACTCTCCTCTCACCATGCCAGGAGGGGTGGGGACAGCTCCTTTCAGCTTCCCAAGGCCCAGAGAGAGTTGGTAACTCGCCTTGCATCACACAGGAAATGGATGGGCTGGATTTGGTGCACCCCAGGGTGTATAATGCCCATCTAAGGCCAAAGTAAGGGGGCAGGGAGAAGGAAGCAGGATTCTCTGAGGGTGGGCACCTGTGCCTGCCTCTCCCTGCATGGAATTCCCCTGCCTGGACCGTGGGCATTTTTCAGCACATTTTTCTTTGGAGTGCCTTCTCGGGGCCCAAGAGACCAGGGTTTGAATCTCCACTTACCAGTTGTGTGACCTTAGGCACATCACTCGAGCCCTCTGAGCCTCCTCTACCACGTGGGGCCAGGGACTACCTTGCAGGGCTGTCATGCGGATTACGTGGTGCCACAGGTGTGAGGTGGTGAGCCAGGGCCTGGCATGTGGCAGGAGCTCGGAAAAGAGCAGCTGTTAGCACCAAGTCCTCACCTCTGCCTTCTGGAGACTCCCCATGTATTGGAAGGACAGGCTTGTGTGTAACTAGTCCCTGCAATGCAAATGGCCCAATGAAGGAATGCAGGGGTGGAGTGGAGGTAACGGTGATTCTCCCTGGCAAGGAGAGCCACCATCTCTGGGCTGGATTCTTCCCCATACTCTGTCTCCGTCAATCCTTGCAACACCTCTGGGAGGTGACTGTAGTTATCCCCATGTTACACATCAGGCAACTGAGGCCTCTCACAGATGAGTAGTTTGAACAAATTACAAGTAGTTTGAAAGAGCTCGGAGCTACACATGAGCTTCCGTCTCACTGGGAGGAGGTGATATTTGGGCTGAGTCTTCAAAGATGAGGTGTTTGCTAGGCAGAGAGTTGAGTGAGGGAGTGTGAAGCCCCTGGGAAATGCTCTGCCTGAGTTGTAAGTGGGCAGTTGTGGCAGGGCTTGATACTGTCCCCCGGCCCTCGTGAAAGTACAGTTGGAGGGGACACCCACCCAAAGCTCCTGCCCCCACCTTCATGACCTCCCTGGCCTTTGGGAGCAGCCAAGGGTGGGGGTGTCCCAAGGGGCTCTCTCTCTGACGGCACTTCCCCAATCTCCCTTCTCTTTTCCAGAATGGACAGGCCACGGGGGAAGAAGCTGGACTTCAGCCGGCCAAGGTGAGGACCAGGGCCTGTGCCCCGGGCCAGGGCCTGGGTAGGGGGACAGTAGTTACAGGGATTTAGGGGAGAGTGGCCTGCCCTCATCCCCCTGGGCAGGAGGGCCCTGGTCTCTCGTCCTCTTGCCCGACTCACCCTTCTCTGAGCCCACCTAACACCTCATGGCACCCCCGTGCATAAGGATCGCTTACTCCCACCTCCCCGCTGTTGAGGGGAGGCCTCTGCAGCCCACAAAGATTCAAACGCAGAATCTTGCAACCAGCCAGAACCCGTCCTCAGTTTATTTGCACCTTCTGCTTGTGCTCAGTGAGTGTGGAGGCTGGGCCCACTGTGAGGAGAAGGCCTCAGCGACGGGAAAGGCTCAGGCCAGCTGAACCACCTTCCTTGGTAGAATGGCCTGATGAGGGCCTGGAGCCCTTGGCATGCGTGAGTCCAGTCGGAGTGGTGGTGCTGGAAATAACCTGGAGGCCTCTCAGGTCTAACCAGGGCCCAGAGGGGCCCCAAGAGCACGTCACCGTCTCTGGGAACTCCCGCCTCCCAGCCTGAGGCTCATTCCTTCACCCTTCCTACTTCGCTTCCTCTGGGCACCCTTCAGCCCAAGGGATCCCTGAAGAGGGGTTTTGAAAACTACCTAGGCTGGAGCAGAGCTTGGGCTCTGGTGTCACAGCAGACCTGGGTTCAAGTTCTGGCTCCACCTTCCCCCTTTGACCAGAAGTTCGTCTCCCTTCTGAGTCTCAGTTTCCTCTTCTGTAAATTAGGGAGAGTAACACTCTCCTCACGGAAGGATGTGAAGGGCAGATGTGGACGTACCTGCCTGCCACACATGGTGCCTTCACAGAAGCAGGAATGCCCAGGTGTGTTGCTCAGCCCAGCCTCCCACCCCACCCTCCAGCCCTGGGTCTCCCTGGGCATCTGGCTGCCATAAATGGGACCTTTGAGATGGCCCCAGGGCTGGTGTTTGCTTTGACTCAGCCACCTAAGATAAGAGAACTGAGCTGGGTGGGGTTGGGCAGGGTGAGAGAAATGGGCTCCCACCCACTCCTCACTTGGTTGCTATGGCAATCTTGGGCCAGCAGAGGCTGAGTGGGGTGGACTGGACTCCTCACTCTGTCTCTTCTTGGCCCCACGGCTGGAGGATTTCTGCCCATGGTTGCTTAGCAACAGAATGACGAGGCTGTAGCCCCCCAGTGAAGAACCAGGATGGTCAGTCCTTGGGGCTGGGGTTCTGGGGGTTTCAGAGGAGCCTACAGTGTTTGGGGAGCTGGTGGTGAGCCCAGTGTGTGACCTCCTGAGCAGAGGGGCTGATTGAGAGAGGGATGGGCACTTGCCCCAGCACAGAACATACATTTGATCTCAAGCCCATGACTCCTTCTTCAGGCACACATTCCAGCGGTGGGAAGGGAGACAAGGCTGGAGATGCAGATGTAGCAGGGAGAACCTTGAATGCCACATTAAGGAAGAGAAAGAGCTTCACCCATGCCTAGCAGGCACCCACCAGGCACTCTGCGTTTAATTCTCACGACGCTCTCAGCAGAAGAGATCATTTTTTTCTCCATTTTACAGATGAGAAAACTGAGGCCCACAGTCACATAGATGGCTAGTGGGTGATGGAGTCAGGACTCGAACGTGGGTCTGTGTGATCCCAGAGCCTATGCTCTCCTCAGCCCAGGGAGCCCTGAGTGCTGCAAATGAGGAGCACTGGGTCACTGCCACCCCAACTGCCACCCATCCTGTGCACCTGCTCATCCATCTTCTTTGCTGTCCCAGACGCCAGTTTCACCACTGCCCAGTTCTGGACTCAGCACACCAGGGGGCGCTCAGTCTGCAGTGGAATGAGCTGGCCGCGGGTTTCCGGTGCTTCATCAGATATTCAGTGCACTCTTCTGTGGCCCTGGGGGACCCCAAAATGAAGATAACACTCCCTGCACCCTCAGGGAGCTCCCAGACTTGGAGTGAGACAGGAAAGTTGTGGTGGTGGGAGCAGATAAGGGAAGGACTCAGCTGTGGGCACATAGAACCTCCGTGCCAGCCATGCCCAGGCCTCCCGGGAGCCCACATTTCCCTCAGTGGGATGACAAGATGAGCAAGCCCAGGGGAGCCGGCGGGTGGCATCTGAGCAGAGGGCCCAGCATGGGCCAAGCAGATGGTCACTGCTGTGCCCGGCGAGGAATGGGGACTTGGCGGGCTGTGGGGCCTCGGGCCGCCTTCCCTGCCAAATGGGCATTTGGCTGACCCTCGAAAGACAGGTGGGATTTGGGCAGTTAGAGAAGGAAATGGGGCCTTCCTGCTGGAGAAGTGGTAGGGACAGGGTCTCGGGAGTCAGACATCCCAAGTTCCCAATCTTGTCCTTGCTTCTCGTTTGCCTTGTAACCTTGAGCGAGTGACTTGCCCCTCTGAGGCTGAGATTCTTTCCTGTCGAAGGATAATAGAGCCCGCCTTTCTGGGCCACCCGGAAGAGAGAAGGTGATGTGTGTAAAATAAAGCACTCGACAGTTTGTGGCACAATATAGGGGCTTAACGATTGTTTATTTTTATTAATTTCAGGCAGAAAGGGGAGTGGTGGGGGTTTTAGGAGCAGCAGTGTGCACAGCGGGTTCAGGGTGAGCTTCACTAGATCCCTGCAGTACTCTGGGTGCACTTGGAATCCTCAGGCACCCTGGGACTCCGTTCACCCAGCCTCCCTTCCTGGGGGGGGGTGGACTGGGCATCCCAGACCCCCTCCCCCGGCTGCCTCCGGACTGGACCCCTTTGAAGCGCCTGCAGGTCTATTTTGAGAGCTGAGCGTCCCCCCCTCCCCTCCTCTCTTCCTGTTTATGAAACCCTGATCCCTCCCGGATCCCTCATGCTCCCCTGGCTGGAGCTCAGGCAGGATGTGACTGTGGACTTCAGGGAGCCTTGGGCAGCCTCAGGTGTTGGGGGAGGACTTCCCCTGGCCCACCCTCCCAGCACCTGGGGCCCTGGGGCTGGCCTCTGACCCGGCATCCTGCCCAGTGGAGACCCAGCTAAACCAGGGAGACGTTCTGTTTACAATGCTCCTTTGTCTCCGTGGCCCAGTTTGCTTCTAGAAACAACCTTCTGAGGGTGGAGCATGTCGTTTTTACCTCCGTTTTACAGAGACTCAGACGGGGAAAGATTGGGCTGGACGCACTTGACTAGTGAGTGGCCGGTTCTTCTTGACTTCCCACCCTCTACTCTTGGCCTCCAAACTCGTGCCCATGCCCATCTCTCTGCCTGGAAGTTTTCCTTCCTCCTTTCGGCCTGGCCAACCCCTGCTCTTCCGCAGGACCCAGCTCTGAGTCGCCACCACTGGGCACCCACAGCACCTGCTTGCAGTTCTGTCTCAGGACAGCTGTGTTTTACTATCATGTCTGCCTTAGCTCTGCACCTCCTGGCCTGGGACAGTAGGGGGTCAGTTGCTGTGAGTGACATCCAGATGAGAAACAGGCTGGGTGTCCTTGTGGGGAGGGCAACAATGGAATGCTAAGAGTGGGGTCTTTGGATTTTGATTTTGCTCTTAGCTTTGCACCTTTCTAGCCATGTGGCCTTGGGCAGGTCACTTTCTCTCTGAGTCTAGCTTCCTCATCTTTGAAATGGGATGGCAGTCCCTCCCTTGGAGCTAAGATGCAGGATCTTAGCCCCAGTGCCAGTGCCAAGCACAGGGCCTGGCAGAATCCCCATCGGCAAAGGTTAAAGGAAAGAATGGCCACGTGCAAAACATGCTCAATAAATAGGAGGTACGGTTCTCATTGCCACTCCATGCCAGTCTGGCCTAGTGCCTGTGACCAGTTCTCCCTTCAAGGGTGCCCGGGAACTGCAGACCTCTCCTCACCTGTCCAGAGGCATGCTGGGAGTTGCATCTGGGGACATCTGTCCCACCAGAGGGGGTTAACACCTGGGAGGCCCTGCAGATGCTGCCAGCTGGGGAAGGGGCTGTTGGTGTCTGTTATGGGGGATTGGCAGGTGGGCTTGGGCTGCAGCTGGAGGAGGGAGGCCCAGGGTGGGGACCAGGGGACCAGGGGCCAGGCTAGAGGGCTGTGGGCTTCTCTCCCAGCTGCCATGTGGGAGGAAGTAAATAAAGAGGAAGTGTCTCTGGGGGGAGAGGGGGCAGGGACCAAGGGGATGTGGGCTGGTGCCTGTCCTCCTGCCACTAGAGGCCCCACAGTCCCTCCACACACCCTTCTGCACAGGCAGTTCTGAGACTGTTTCCTTCCTGTACCCTGCCGGCCACAGCATTTGTTCCTCTGCTCCTGGGAGAACGGGGGGTGGGTGCCGAGCTGGCAGAGGCCCCTCTTCTGCTGCTGCGCCAGGGAGCTTTGGGGTTCCCAAGGAGCCTGAGGAAGCTGGGGTGCAGTGAGAGGCCTCGGTTTCAGGGAAGCATCTTTCACAATGCCTGGCGTCACCTATCAGAGACTGTTCTCCCGTGAGGGCAGGGCAGGGGAAGTCCATGTGTACTGCAGGCGTGTATTTCCACAGAGGCGAGTCTGTGGAAATGGTTTCCGACCATCGGCCTGAGTGTGTGTGTGTGTGTGCATGTCAGTTCCTGTGGGTGTGCTGGTGTGAGGGGTGAGGGGAGGCCACATGGAAAGGGGCTGGGCCTTGTCCAGCCCTACCCCATAGCCCCCTGCCCCTCTGCCCCATGCTCTCTGCCGGGCTGTCCGGTGGGATTTCTGCCCCTTGTCCCATCTCAGGCCCTGGACTGGCAAGCTTCTGCAGGGCAGGACTAAGAATGCAGAGCCTTGGAGCCACAGAGGTCTGGGTCCTGGGGCGCCTGTTCGGAGGCCTGGCATTTAGGGTGGGCCCAGCCGTGGGAAGGTCACTGAGAGGGCGGGAATGTCTTAAGGAGCTGAACTGTCTAAGCTCTGGGCTGGGGCATTCAGGCTGCGGCTTTGCTGACTTCTGTCTCCCCTTCCCTCAGGGCCCCTCCAGGTGAGTGTTTGCGGGTGCTGGGAAGCCCACGGTGTCACCACCTCATCACCGTGTGACTTCCGTCTGTGTTTCTGTCTCCGCTCCTTAGGGTTAGAGGAGATGGGGAGGGGCACACTCCTGAGTCCTCTCTGGGGTCATGGGATTGGGGTCTGTGGTGTCCCCTCCTCAACAAGGGAGACTGACCCATCTTCTGTCCCTCCTCCCTGCAGAGGGGGAAGTGAGAAGGAGGGGGCCCAGGGACCCTGCCTTCTGGGCTGGGAAGGCTGAAAAAGCAGAAGTAAGGGGACTAACCGGGCCCTCTGGCCACCCACTTGAGCCCCACCATGCAGACCATGGCAGATTTCCCGAGGGTTGGGGGAGACTTGGTCCCCTGTCCCAGGAAGGTGAGCGGAGAGGAGGCCTGCCTCTAGGGGTGTCTGTCACCAAGACTCTGGGCAAGAGAATGGGTTTGGGGGGTGTGGGTGCCTCTGTCCCCTGGGGTTTCCGGGTAGCTGCCTCTGTCCCCATGGAGCATTCTCCGTCAGAGGCAGCTGACGGATGAGGTGGAGGCTCAGTTCCCAGGGTGGGGTGGGCAGAGCTTGCAGTGTGGTCTTGCCCCCACCACCGACCCAGCCTATCTCTGGGTCAGGCTTGCTGCCTGTTTGCACCCGGGGGCCCGATTAGCCTGCAGTTTTTTGTGGCTGTTATATCACTCCTCCCTTCTGTCAGGGAGGTCCCCTGAGGATGGGACTGTGTCTCTGAGGGTCAAGACCTAAAGTGGGAAGTCCCCAGACTGACCCTAAACTGAAGGAGGGGGCAGGCTTGGGTGGGCAGGAAGTGGCTCCGGCTGACTTACCTGCCCACCCTTTCCTGGCGCTTGATGCCTGCTGATCCCAGGCCAGGCAGTAACCAGGGGAGGGACTTGGGTTTTGCTGGCTCTGCCACTGGCTTGCTTTGAGCTTGGGTGAGTCACTGTCCTTCTCTGGGCCTCAGTTTCCTGTTCTCAAAATGGGGATGTTTGTGATTAGAGTAAAAGCCATCAGACTGCACTCAGGAGATGGCCCTCTCAGCCCACTGTCTTAGTCCTGGGCTCCCCTCAAGTCCTGGTAGGGGAAGAAAATCCTAGGGAAATAGAGGACCTCAGAGATGGCTCTGCCACAAATACTGGGTTATTTTCCTGAGTCCTTGGGGTTTGCAGGTCATGTCCCCTCATCCCTTCCCCCACCCCAGGCACACCAGCAAGAACCCAGAGCTCTGATGTCCCCTTTCCAGGGGATCCCTGCCCTGTGCCTGTCTTTACCTGTTGGGTACATGTCATCGGTTGTCTCTGCCTGTTGGGTTCCTTCCTCCTCCTGTCTCTGCTTGTTGAGGATGTGTTCCCTTCTGCCTCTATTAGATACATGTCCCCACCCAGCTCCACCTGTTGGGTATCTGTCCTCATCTGCCTCTGCCAATTGGATGCGTCCTCCTCCTGGGTGCCTGCCTCTGCCACTTGGATGTCTCTTTGTACCTACCTCCATGTGTTAGGTGCCTGTCACTGCCCAACCCAGGGTACTTACCTACTTCTCAGCAGCTGGGTTGGCATGAGGCCCCCAGGGAGGCTGGGGCGGGGCGGGCCTGAGGGCAGCCCTCAGGCTTTGGGGTGAGGGGGAAAGAGAGGAAGGGAAGGTGGTGAGGGTGTCAGCCTGGAGCTGGGAAACCACAGGCCCTGAGTGATTGGCGGTCCTGGGCCAGGCCCAGCCCCCGCCATCACCCTGCACATCCGCCTTGGGCCGGGCCACCTCCGCGGCAACCCGGGTCGCTGCCTGCTCCTGCCATGGTGCCGCGGCCCTGCGGGGCGGATGGAGCAGGATCCCAAGCCGCCCCGTCTGCGGCTCTGGGCCCTGCTCCCCTGGCTGCCCAGGAAGCAGCGGCCCAGGATCAGCCAGACCTCTCTGCCCGACCCGGGCCCTGGCTCTGGCCCCCCGCAGGACTCGGTGAGTGTGCCCGGATATCTGGTCCTGGCCCAGCTGTGGCCCTTGGAGCAGGCACCTGGGCAGCCAGTTCAGCCTGAGTTGGCTTCGGGCTCTCTTGGCCCCAGCCTGGCCCTGCCGGGTGACTGGACCCTGCCCAGATTTGCTTCCTAGGGAAGTGAGGAGGCACTTCAGAGCTCCAGAACAATACCAGAGGACTGGAAGGAAAGCACAAGGGTCCGAGGATGGCCAGGGCCTGGCAAACATTTTCTAATAGGCTTGTATGAGTGAAGTTGGGAAGGGTGGGCATGGAGTCTCTGGCCTTAGCTCCCACCCACCCTAGGCTGGCACTTTCTGGGTCGGTAGGGAAGTCCCAGGTGACTACTGGTCAGAGAGACCACTCCATCCCATCACGACCAGGAGCAAAAACCCTACTTCCTACTGTGGCAAAACCAAAAACCTTTGCAGCAGGGAGAAGAGAGCCATTCCGGGTGGACCTGGAGGTCTTGGGGCCTCAGCCAGAACCTGAGGTTCTGGAGATTCCCTCCTGGCTCTGCCTGGGCATCCCTTTGCTCCTGAGCCAGCACCATGGTGGTTTGATCCTCTCTGGTCTTTGAAGCCCTTTTGGGGTTGGTAAACCCAGAGGCCTTCGGGGTAGTGGCCTGGTCAAGCCTGCAGGGCCCTGTCTACTGAGGTGCAGTGGGAATGGTCCTAGACTGGGGAAACAATCCCTGGGAGGGGCTCTCCGTGCCCACCAACTCTATCTCTCTATCAGGATGAGGGCATCCTCAAGGAGATCTCCATCACTCACCACGTCAAGGCTGGCTCTGAGAAGGCTGACCCATCCCATTTTGAACTCCTCAAGGTTCTGGGCCAGGGATCCTTTGGCAAAGTGAGTCCTGAGCCCCCTGCTGGGAGGGCAGCACTGGTTGTGTCAGAGGTGGGGGGTGATTCCTTGGGGCTCAAGGAATCAGGGGGCAAGGGTTGATGGATCTGGGGACAGGTTCACTGTGGTGCCTGGGGAGGGCAGAAGGTCATCTGGGGGCCCAGGGAAGTTAGAGGTCAGCCTGGGACCTGGAGAGAGGGAGCTGACAGTCTCATCACCTTCCACCCCAATCCCGCTGCCTTCTCAGGTCTTCCTGGTGCGAAAGGTCACCCGGCCTGACAGTGGACACCTATATGCCATGAAGGTGCTGAAGAAGGCGACACTGAAAGGTGAGTGGGCAGCTCCTTGTGTGAACCCGGGTTGGGGCCAGGGTTGAGGGAGACAGCCTAGACCTCAAGGGCCTTGGATGTGATGGGGAAGGGAGCTCTAGCCTCAGGAGCACCCAGTCTGCAAGAGGAGAAAAGGGGAACAGGCCTGCTCTCAGCACCTCCTACCCCCCACACCTGATGGGTAAGGCAGGGCCTGTTCAGGAGAAAAGATACCAGGGCATCACCACCCCCTTCTTGCAGCCAAGTGCCCAATGTCATTGACCAGGATGGAAGGTGAATGTCTGGAAGGAGGCAAATGCAGTGTGTTTGTGGTGGGGTGGGGAACCTCAAATATCCAGCATTGGGTTGGTGGGATGGGGTCACTCTAACCGTCAGTAGGTTGCTTCTTGATGCAAGAGTTTGGGGGAGACCTCTCTGGCCTCCTAGCTTAGGGTGGAGAAGGGTGTGAGAGAAGAGGCAGGGAGCCCGGGGAAACATCAGAGCCAGGCAAGAGAGGATGAGGTTGAAGCAGGGCCATGGAGATGTATGGCAGGGAGGTTCGGAAGGGAGCCCCAAGCCAAGGTCTAGAATGCTGGGGACCTCCAAAGGGGGTGAGGATGGTTGGGAGCAGGCTTCAGGCTGGACGTTGACTCTGATTGTCCTGGGAACCAGTCAGCCACGGACCAGGTGGAATCAGAGCCTGGTCCTGGCTGGGTGGGGGGAGGTGGGGACAGTAGGAGGTGGTGGCCTTCAGTTCGTTATGGATCATGTGGCACTCAAAGAGCTATCTGTGGGGCAATGGTAGCTTTGGTACCTCAGGGCCAGCTGGGGTGGGAGTCATTCCCCAGGGGGGATGGAGAGAGCCACAGAGGATGGAGAGAGATGAAAAGACTTGGTGCCTGCCTGTGAAGGCCTTGTAGGCCCAGGAGGGTGAGGCTAATCAGACCCTGGCAGTGGGGTGCAGTCAGGGCTGTGACACCCGGGTGGCTGTCCAAGGGGCTGGGGTTGCCCGTAGGAGGGTGGGCTGTGGCTCGGGGGGCAAGGCTCAGAGTTCAGGGGGACACTGTGGTGTAGCCATTTCAGCTATGCCTGGAAGGATGGGTTAGGAGTTTTCCAAACAGAAAATGGTAGAGGAAGGGCAGCTGGCAGGAGGAATACAGTGAGCAAAGGTGGAGACGCAGGAAAATGCAAGTACTATATTTGGGAACAGTGTTTGGAATAGTTAACTCCAGCCTGGTCCCTGCCATATCTAGTGAGAAAACAAAAAATTAGAATGGAGGGGAAATATGCCCCAATCGCTCTAGGACCCCAGAAGGCCCCAGTGCAGCTTGGGAGATTAAGGAAGACTTAATCTTCCGGAGGAGGTGAGGCCTGACATGAGTCAAAGAAGACTGCGTCAGTGGTTCCCAAACCTGCTGGTGATCAGAATTGTCTGGGCGCTTTTATTCTTAAATTCCCATTTTAAGTTTCCTCATGCAATGGGTTGGCTTGAACAATGGGAATTTATTAGCTCATGGTTTTGAGGCTAGGAGATGTCCACATCAAGATGTCACAGAGGTGATGCTTTCTTCCCAAAGAAGGGCGTTCTGGGGCTGGCTGCCGGTGGTCCTTGGTCCTGGGCTCCTGTCACCTGGCAGTGCACATGGCGGCCTCTCCTGGCCTTTCCCTTCTCTTTTGGGTTCCAATGATTTTGGGTTCCTGGCTGTTCCCTCCAGCTTTTTTTCTCTCTCTGTGACCTTCCCTGTAAAGCCTTTAGGAATAGGATTCAGACCCTTTCTGGCCACACCCTGTCTGAAGTAACCTCATCAAAAGGTCCTGTTTACCAGGGTTCCTACCCACAGGAATGGATTAAGTTTAAGAACGTGTTTTTCTGGGGTATATCTCCCCAAACCACCACAGTGCCCAAACCCATGAATTCAGATTTTAGGACCAGGGAATCTGCATTTCTAACCAGCTCTCCAGGTGGCTGTTTGCCCCAGCCTCCAGGCTGGAATTTGGTATTTTTCATGCCAGATGAAGAGGAGGCTAATAAAGGCATCTTGGGGGAGCCCTAGAGACAAAGGCTGGGGGTGTAAGAAAGCAGGGCACAGGGAAAAATACAGGTTGCTCAGATCGGCTGGGTTGAATGGCCGTTGGTGGTGGGACACAGGAAAGAGAGATGGACAAGGAGCCAAGGGGTCAGGGACCAGGCCAAGGAGCCAGAAACAGATTGGGAAAGAAGGAAGAAACCTGAAAATTGAGGATGCCAAAGCCCTCAGGGAGGCAGGCCTGGGGAGTTCAGGCCTGGAGGAACAAATGGAAAAGAAGGTCCCATTCTTAGCCAGGGTTTGGGAAGTGGCTGGTCTTTTGTGAGGGCCTCTGGGTGACCGCCTTTCCCCTTGGCCAGTGCGTGACCGCGTCCGGACCAAGATGGAGAGAGACATCCTGGCTGACGTAAACCACCCGTTTGTGGTGAAGCTGCACTACGGTGAGACCACAGACCCTACCTGAGCTCCCGCCCTGTCTGCTAGCCTTCACCCTTACCCTTGGGCAGCTGCCTCCCCTGTACCTTGTCCCACCTCCCACAGGCAGGCCAAGGGAGCCCAGGGCAGCGTGGGGGTGGAGACCCCAAGACCCCACCGGCTCTACCATTGTCCTTTCCCCTCTCCCCAGCCTTCCAGACTGAGGGCAAGCTCTATCTTATTCTGGACTTCCTACGTGGTGGGGACCTGTTCACTCGGCTCTCTAAGGAGGTGAGCTGAGTCCCATTGCTGGAGGGCCCCAAGATGGAAGTGGGGGGGTCAATGGGGCCTCCTCTCTCAGGGCTCTGCCAAACACATGTCCCATTTGGCCTGGACCTGGGATTGCCAGGCTTGCCTAGCAGCCCCTGACTCCGGAAATGTCACCCACCCAAGGCCAGGGCCACACCCTGACAAAGCCTCTGAGAGTTCCCCTAAGGTGGGCAGAGGAGGGTCAGCCCTGGATTCTGATGCCACCCTGATTCCGGGGAGCGAAGGGTGACTGTCATCTCTCCACCTGCGTTTTTCCAGGGCTGCACTGGGCAGGGCCGTGAAGACAGAGGAGAAGCCCAGATCCATCCAGAGAGCTAGAAACATTGATGTTGTTGTCCCACTTGTTAACCAAAAGGATTTTGAAATGATATAAAAGGATTTGAGCCAGATATAAACATGGGACCATTCATACAACTCCAACTTTAAAGAGAACCAAACTTTTTTTTTAATTTTTAAATTTTTATTTTCATGTTTGAGGAGGTACTACTATTAGATGATTCAAAAGAAAAATATTCATCAAGAAGTCTTGCTCCCACCCTTGTCCCCTCTATCTCCCATAGATAAACATTTTTATTGGTTTCTTAACCTTGCCATGTTTCACAAACAAATCTGATGTGTTCTGAATTCCCTGACCCCACTTTCTTCCACAAAAAGTATATCATCCCATATACACTGTTCTGTAGTTTGCTTTTCTCATTAGCCAGTGTATCTTGGCGATCCTTCCATATGAGAACATGGAGAAACTCCTTGTTCTGGTTTGTGGCTGCATAGCATTCTGTTATTTAGAGGAGAGACGGTTTATTCCAGTCTTCTGCTGGACCTTTGGGCTGTTTCCAAACAATTTTGTGATTCCAAACAGTGTCACAGTGAGTGACTTGTATATTAGTCATTTCATATTTCAAATCTCCTATAAAAAGGGAGAATATGGCAGGTGGACCCACAGGACCCAGGGGGTCCCAGCTGAAGCTACCTCCCAACTGGTTGCAGGTCATGTTCACGGAGGAGGACGTGAAGTTCTACCTGGCCGAGCTGGCTTTGGGCTTGGACCACCTGCACAGCCTAGGCATCATTTACAGAGACCTCAAGCCCGAGAAGTAAGTGAAGCTGCCAACCCTGCCCCAGCCTCCCTGAGGGGTGTAGAGGCAGGCCCTGGGGCCTCTTCCAGGACTGGGCCACACTAACGGAGGTGGGGGTAGCCCTTCCCAAGAAGGCCCCCTTCTCTTGGGCTGTCGTGGAGCGGGGTGGTAGCAGTGGCAGGCTCTTCTCTGTCACAGGGCTGTGTGTCCCCAATGCTGCCGTCTCTGGTGCTGGCCCCATCCGTGCAGGGGCATTGCCTGCCTTGTTTGCTTCTGTTTTGCCAGTGCAGCATCTGAAATGCACATCAAAAGTTCACTCTTTTGGCTAGATTGGCCCCCTAGAATTTCTCTCAACAACTAAGTACCCTTGGGTGGTAACTGGGGGCCGGGGGCAAATGGTGAAGTGGAATGAGATCTTGCTTTGGAGTTAGGCAAACCTGAATTCAAATCCTGTCTCTGTTCCTACTAGCTCTGTGACTATGGGATGTTACCTAACTGCCCTGAGCCTTAGTTTCCCCATTATTAAAATGAGGCATTTATTTGTTTGTTTGTTTGTTTATTTCCAAGTTGTGCTTTTGCTTCTGGCATTGTAAGTGAACACCATAATAATATCTGTTCACACTGTGAAGTAGATATTGTTTCAGAGGACACACCAGAAACTTTCTCACTATCAATCCGATCAGGCCTTGCGAATCTATGAGCTATGGAGAAACCTGTGTAGTCGTCCCTGCTGACGCTTTCTGTCTGTCGGAGATTAAATTTGGATGGCTTTTTTTTCTCCAAGGAAAAGAAAGGGAGGGGGCATGAGAGTACCTACCTCACACGGTTGTGTCAAGGATTAGCAAACAAGGCAGGCACCATGTCCGCATGGCGGGACCTGGCACTGGTAATGGCGGCATTTGTGATTACGCAGACCCATGCTGGAGGCGAGCCTGCCGCCGCCCGCCCCACCCACTCCTTCATCAGACAGATCTGGGGGAAGTGGTCTTCTCTGGGCTGGGCCCAGCCTTCACCCCAACCCACCGTGGTGTCACTAGAACCCCCTGAGGGGACTCAGCTGGGGATAACTGACTCCCATCTCTCCATTATAGCATCCTTCTGGATGAGGAGGGCCACATCAAACTCACTGGTAAGCAGAGGGTGCCTGCACCCTCAGTCCTCAGGGTGGAGGGCAGAGTGGGCTGCTGACGGGTCTTGGAGGAGTGCAAGGGGCTTGTCCCTCCTGAGAGATGGGGCCAGACCCAGGCAAGTGCTGGAAGCCCAGGTCCCAGCCTTGGAACGCTCTGGGTTTGAATCTCAGCTCCCTGCTTTGCTGCCTGTGTGACCTTGGGCCAGTGGCCTGACCTCTCTGGGCCTCAAACCCCTCCTGAGTATTATGGATGGGTGTCATGCCCTCAGCCTCCGGGGTAGGGAGCTTGGGTGTCCAAGGGCTGACATGAGGAAGGCAGTGATCCCTAAAGATGTGTCCTCTTGCCCTCCTGGCTGCAGATTTTGGCTTGAGCAAGGAGGCCATTGACCATGAGAAGAAGGCCTACTCCTTCTGCGGGACAGTGGAGTACATGGCCCCCGAGGTCGTCAACCGCCAGGGCCACACCCACAGTGCTGACTGGTGGTCCTACGGGGTGTTGATGGTGAGCACCCAGATATGGGTGAAGGGTCCAGCTCAGGCCTTAGGCCTCAGTTTCCCCATCTGTACAATGAGGGGTTGATGGTCTCTAAGTTTCTCGCAGCTCCTCCCATAGCCGAACTGGCCCCATTCTCGACACAGATGCAGTCTCCTTCCTGGAAAGGATCCCAGGCTTGGCCCCACCCAGGGTGTCCCTAACCCAGGACCTGTGCTCTCCCCAGCCTGGGGCCCTTGGTGTTGCTCCTGATGGTCTGGGGTGGGCTTGGACCCCCAACAGGCCAGCAAGAGTCCCGGGAATGGGTCTGAGTAGCCTGGATGGGAGGAGGCAGGGGGAGTGGGAGATGGGAACCAGAGCCTGAATGGACGCTTGTCTTCTGCAGTTTGAGATGCTGACGGGCTCCCTGCCCTTCCAGGGAAAGGACCGGAAGGAGACCATGACACTGATTCTGAAGTAAGCACTGTCTCTGTCACACCTCAGGCCATCTCTGCTGGCACCAGTTTGGGGCCAGGGTCATACCCTGTCCCAGCCTCACATTCCACCATTAGGGAGACCCTCCTCTGGGTTAAGCATTGTGCTTTCCAAGTCTCCCTTGTATCTCTACCAGGGCCCTTGGGAGGGGATCCCTGAAGTTTTGGAGAGGTGACTTAATGGGTGGCTTGTCTGGACTAAGCGAGAAACTAGATCTGGACTGAGAGAAGGAGGGGAGACTGTGCCTCGGGGGCGGGGCTCGGCCCTGATGAGACCTGGGGGCTGTTGCAGGGCGAAGCTAGGCATGCCCCAGTTTCTGAGCTCAGAAGCCCAGAGCCTCCTGCGGGCCTTGTTCAAGCGGAATCCTGCCAACCGACTCGGTAAGCGGCCCCCAGCTCAGGGGAGGGGACGTGGCAGTGGGGAGCAGGCTACAGTTGCAGCCTAGGCCACGGGGCCACGTCTGGGGCTGAAAGGGACCGTTGTCCTTTGTGTGAGCAGACAATGTCGCCAGCCACCCTGCTGTCTGGCTCCATGTGTGGTGGCGGTGGGGTGACCTGTGTGTAGGGGGAAGGCAGGAACTGAGTCATCCCCACTCCCCCGGGGACAAGGACAGAGATTCCCACGCAGTTCCTCCTCCACGGCTGCTGGTGCGAGAGACAGAGCATGAGCTTAGAAGTCAGAAATCCCAGCCCTGCCCCATGTCCCACCTCCTGGGACACAGCAAGCCCTCCCTAAATATTTGTCAAGAGAAAGAATGCCATATATGAGCGAGTGACCCAAGGCAGGTATCTCTACCTGTCTGAGCCCCAGCCTCGTCTGAATGGAAGACAATGATCCCAAGCTCTCAGGCTGTGTTGACTGAATGAAGTTGCATGTATGTGCCTAGCATCTAGTAGGTGCTTAATATGTGCAGCTCCCTTGGCTCCTGGGTTTACTTGGACTGTGGCCGGTCTGGCTGGGCCCATTCCAAGTCTTTGGGCTCAGATGGAGTGAGAGCCTGTCGGATGGTTGGGAAGGGCAATGGGATAAGAGCAAAAGAGATGAGGCCTGAATTGGGGAGGGGGCTCAGGGGCCCAATGGAGATCTCAGAACAAGCCCGGCCTTTGTTCAGGCTGTTTGGCCTTGGACAAGTTGCCTAACCTCTCTGAGCCTTCCTTCTCCTTTCAGTACACGGGAGCTTGATCTTAAGGAACTCCAAAAAGCAGATAATGCTGAGTGGGCATTAGCTGAGTGGGGCCGATGGCTGGGTGGATTTGGAGGCAGGGGGAGCCCTTTCTGCCTCTCTGCTCCTGGTGGGCTGCTCTGACAGCCCCTCCCAGACCCTGTGGGGCCACTCGGCAGGCAGACCTGGTGTCTGGGGTTGGGCTGTCCCGTAAGAGGCCCTTCATCTGGACTCTTCCAGGCTCTGGCCCTGATGGGGCAGAGGAAATCAAGCGGCACGTCTTCTACTCAACCATTGACTGGAATGTGAGTGTGTCTGTCTGTTCTGGGGCCCCAACTGGGACCTTGACTGGGTCAACCTCAGAAAGGGTAGTGGGAGGGGGACCTCTGCTGACCAGGGCGTTGGCCGTGGGGGCAAAAGGCGACAGCTGGCCTTGGAGGCAAGGGTGGCCTCCTGGAGGCCTGTGCTGTAGACCTTCCTTCTGTGTGGGGCATGTGGTGGGCTGTCGGGGGGCAGGGGGAGCCCGTGGTGACCGGAGCAACTGCCCTGCCTTGCAGAAGCTGTACCGTCGGGAGATCAAGCCACCGTTCAAGCCAGCCGTGGCTCAGCCCGATGACACCTTTTACTTTGACACAGAATTCACCTCCCGCACGCCCAGGGGTGCGTCCGTCGTCTGGGTTTGTCTGTCTTGGGCTGGTATAGGAGGGAAGCAGGGAGCCCGGGCACCTTGGGACACAGGGCTGGTCAAGGACTCTGGAGGGCCCAGGTGTGTGGGCAGGCAGGTGCGTTTCTGGCCCTGTAGGACTCTCTTTGTCCCTGTTTCACTCTGCCTGACTCTCCCACTGTAGGGCTCTGTGGGCCTCTTTGTCTCTGGGTGAGGGGGTGGGAGTAGGTAAGTGGTTGAGGCCACAATAGAAAAGTCAGGACCCCTGCCCCGGGCATCTTTCAGCCCACTGGGAAGATCAGACACATCAGGCTCACACTCCCATCAGGGCTAAAGAATCTGACCCAGCAAAACTGCATGGCGGGGGCAGTCTGGGGGTACAGAGGAGATGGCACCCACAGGTCAGGGGCACATGTGGGGATGGCTTTGGTTGGTGTGAGGGCTGGGCCTCAGTGTGGCTCACCTGAAACATGGGCACAGCCACAGACCCGTTCATTCCCTGATGCTGCTGTGAGAAGCTGAGGATGGAGCTTCTGGGAAGGAGCTTGCTAGAGCCTAACTTTCAGTGAGATATTAGGGATAGTGTCAGTACTGGGAGGGGTAGGTTTTAACAGAGGGGGGTACTTTTTTTGCTGCAGCTTGCTTATCTCTGATGACAGAGAGCTCAGCACTTCTCCAAGCAGTCTGTTCCATCTTTATTCAGTCCTCCAACAAATAAGTACTAGGCGGCGGGGAATGATGGAGAACACAACAGACCCAGGCCCTGCCATGGATGGCACAGACTGTAATAGAAGGATAGACCTAGAAACAGCTCCTGGGCAGCCTGACAATCACAGCTTAATAGGTGTGAAGGAGCCAGAGGAGCGGCTTCAGGCTCAGAGAATGTGGAAGCCGAGCTTGAAGGATGGACAAGGAGAGGATCACCTAGTTAGAGGGAACAGAATATGTGGTGGCTCAGAGACTCCTGTAAGGAGCTGAGAAGCCCAGTGTGGCCGGGAGAGGCTGGCAGGCATTGGGTTACAGACCTCAATGGCCAGGTCGAGGAGTTGGACTTTCTCCTAAGCACAGAGGGGTGCATTTGAAGGGTGCACGCAGGGTGGCAAAGTGATCAGATTTGTAGTCGGAACCACCCCTCTGGCTGCTGCACACAGGCTGGATCTGAAGGGGCAGACCTGGGACAGGGAGGCCAGGAGGAGACGGCCAGCGGAAGAGGAAGTGGCTTGATCTGGGCTGGAGGCCAGACGCTGGAGCCTTTCATGGTCCTGGTGCGTCGGGACTGCGCTAGTCTAAACACAATTATACAGATGGTCTAGCTAAGGTCAGGGCTGGATGGGCCCTGCCCAGGGCCCCACCACAGCCTATTGTCTCGAAGCCCATGGTTCCCCTTTGCTGGGTACCTCCTCAGGTGTGCTTCCTGCCCCTACAGACTCCCCGGGGATCCCCCCCAGCGCTGGCGCCCATCAGCTGTTCCGTGGCTTCAGCTTCGTGGCCACTGGTCTGATGGAGGAGGACGGCAAGCCTCGGGCCACGCAAGCACCGCTGCACTCAGTTGTACAGGTGAGGGAGCAGGGGACTGCTGCCCAGTGGTCCCTTTCCATCTAGAAGCCACAAGGCAGAATGACTGCGAACAGAGGCTCTGGAGTTGGACAAAGCTTTGATGCCACCATGAGCCCATAGGTCCTCTCACCTGCCTGAGCCTCGGTTTCCCCATTTGTAAAACAAGGGTGATAGTACCCACCTCACCTGGTGGTCCTGAAGATTAAATGACAGTGTGAATGTAAAGTTCTCAGAACAGGGCCAGGGACATTGGAGGATCAGGATAAATGCCAGGCAGTGCCCAGGGTGGTGTGACAAGCGTGTCAGGGGGCTTGTGTCTCCCCACACTTGTCCCCCATTTGCACACTTCCACTGCTTCATGGGAAATTCAGGGTTGAGAGGCAAGAATGTCAATTCTGGAGCCCATTGCCTGGATTCAGAGCCCTTTGGGTCCCAGTGCCTTAGTTTACTCATCTGTAATGATAGAGCCTTTTTGCAAAGCATTGTGAGCCTTACGTGAGTTAATGTCAAGTTAAGGTGCTGGTATACTTTATTTTCCAAACTGGGACGTCTTTGTCCAGGGCGAATGTTAAACCGGACTGGATGCCAGAACAACAGGTGTAAACAAGGGCTGTCCAAGGCAAACAGGGACATGTGGTCACCTATGCAAAGTGCTTAGCACAGTGCCTTGCCACCTGAAGCAGCACGTGCCCATTTGCTGTGCTCAGTGCCTCAGAACCTCGAGATACCCCACGAGGGACTGGGATCCCCTGGAAAGGCCCAGTAGGTGGCAGAGGTGGGACCCAGCTCAGGGCTCCCGTGTCCCTCCTAGGCCTGGCTGGGCCCCTCAGAACCACAGACCTCTGGTGAGGGGGGGAGGGGGGTGTGGCCCTGTTGCCCCCACTCCCCACCCCCTATGACCACAGTCTCCAACCCAGGCCGCCTGGGAGCCAGCCAGTCTGTCCATCGTGCAGTGCAAAAGATCGAGGCCCCGAGAGAGGCAGGGTCGCCCCACCAATGCTCAACCCCAGGCCTCCTGGGGCCATCTTGTTGTGCCAAGGCCTTGGGTGCTGGGGGGCGACCCCTGGCATTGTGGAGCAGGGGGTCAGCCCGCCTCTCGGGTCTCCTGCAGCAACTTCACGGGAAGAACCTGGTGTTCAGTGACGGCTACATGGTAAAGGAGACAATCGGCGTGGGCTCCTACTCTGTGTGCAAGCGCTGCGTCCACAAGGCCACCAACATGGAGTATGCCGTCAAGGTGGGCCTCGCCACTGTGTTTTGGCTGAGGCTGCTGGACTGGGGGGGGGGTTGGTGCCCGAGGCTCTGTAGAGAGGGGCAGGTGTGCCGCTGAGACCCTCTGGGCTCCGCCATGTGGCCTTTGGCAGGGAGGGACTCACATCTCTCTCCCTGGCACTTGGCACTGCCATGTGCACCCTCTTCCTGCAGGTCATTGACAAGAGCAAGCGGGATCCCTCAGAGGAGATTGAGATTCTTCTGCGATATGGGCAGCACCCCAATATCATCACCCTGAAAGATGTGAGTGGGGGTCCTTGAGACTGGGGTGGGATTGGGGCACTTAGTCCTCTAGGGTTTGTCTGGGGGCTGCCATTCCTTGGGCCTCTGATCCCCTTCCCATTGTTCATGGGGAGGGGAGACAGACCTGTGGTCCCCCCAGTGTGGCTGCCCCCCAAAGGCCAGACTTGGGTTTTCTCTGAGATCTTTCCTGCCCCTCAGGGACCAGGGCTAGTGCCAGCATCCTCCCACCCAGGCAGGACAGGGCCCAAAGAGGTGAAGCCCGTTCTGGGGCCACTGAAGCACGGAGCGGAATATACATCCAAGGCTCCAGCTTCCTGGGCCGGATCCTTCTTCCCGGGCCTGATAAGCTGGTGGCCCAGGGCCTGACAGTGAAGTCCCCGGCAGGTGTATGATGATGGCAAACACGTGTATCTGGTAACGGAGCTGATGAGGGGCGGGGAGCTGCTAGACAAGATCCTGAGGCAGAAATTCTTCTCAGAACGGGAGGCCAGCTTCGTCCTGTACACCATCAGCAAGACCGTGGAGTATCTGCACTCACAGGGGGTAAGTCTGGGGTAGCGGCCATGGGGGGTGGAGGTGGGGGTGGGCTGCCAAGGGTCATACCACCAGCAGAGCGTAAGAACCATGGGCTGGCCCAGGTAGTGGCAGCCTTTAACCAGCCAGAGGGGATACTCGGGATGGGTAGGCAGCTGGGTGGATGGATGGATGCGTGTTAAGAAAAGGAGGGAGGCACAGAGAGATGAAGCCAAGTTACAAAAAATGTCCGTTTATGAAGTTCCTGCTGTGGCCAGGTGCCATGCTAAGTTCTGTCCCTACATTAGTTACCTCATGTGATGCTCTCAACAACCCTGTGAAGTAGGTGCTATTGTTGGTCCCACTTTTCAGGTAAGAAGAGAGGCTCAGAGATGTGAAATCACTTGCCTAAGGTCACACAGCCAGGGAGGGATGGAGCCAGAATGCTGTGGGGTGGTTTCTGAGCCAGAGAGCACCGGGGTCACTGGGGCTTCAGAGAGATAAATGGGGCTGCGGGTTCGGCTGCTGGGACTGAGGAAGTGGATACAAAAGATGGTGCCACTGGAGACACAGCAGCTGCTGCAGGAGACGGGTGGGTGCAAGTGGCAGAACTTGGCCTTCATTATTACGGAAGGAAGGTGTGTGCCAGAGGAGCCTGGGCTGAGGCTGGTGGAGCTGAGGGCAGTAGAGATGCTCTTTACGGTGTATTAAAGCCGCAGACAGTGGGCTTAGGGTGAGTTTCTCTCTGCAAGAGGTGATATTTTAGGGTGCTTCTAAAGCAATTAAGAATGCGGGCTGCGGAATCCGACTGTCTGGTCTGAGTCCTGCCTTCTTCACTTGCTGTGTGTGAGGTTGGGGAAGCCACTTCACCTCTCCGAGGTTTTACTCATCTCCTGCTAAGAGCTGCCACCCCAAGAGTGGTCTAGAGGGTGAAGCCAGGGGCTGCGCCTGGGAAAGCATCAGGCCCAGTGCAGGCTCCCCGTAGATGTCACATAAATGTTAGAGAGAAATAGGACCAGATCATTGCCCTGTCTTTTTTTTTTAATTAGTTTTTTATTACAAAAATTTGAAACATATAAAAACCATAAAGAATATTATAATGAACCCCAGATTCAAAAACTGTCAGGATTTTTGCCACACTTGCTTCATCTCTCCGTCTCTTTCTTTTTCTTTCTACCTTTCTTTTCTTCCTTTCTTTCCTTTTCCTCCCTCCCTACTTCCCTTCCTTTCACTTTCTTTTTATTTTGTTTTGTCATTGAAGTATCATTCCCAACTTTCTTTTTTCCCTTCAAAATAAATAGTTTAATTTCATTTTTATCTGGAAAAAAAAAGTTAAAGTGAAATGACAAGCACTTTGACATGTTAGCAGGTGTTTTTTTTTTTTAATGGTATTACACTTTATTCCCATCTTTTTATTGAGGAAAAACTTCAAACCTACAGAAAAGTTACAAGAATAGTACTGTGGAAACCATTTACCTTCTGGATTCACCAAATTTTAAGTCTGCCACATTTGCTCTCTTGTTTTCTCTCTCTCTCTCTCTCTCTCTCTCTCTCTCTCTCTCTCTCTCTCTGTCCATCTTACTTTATATATACATATATAGGTTTTTGCTGATGCATTTGAAAGGAAGTTGCAGACAACGTGACGTTTGCTCCATAACTACCTATAACTGAAGTATTTTAAGGTGTTTCCCAGACCTCACATCATCTTACTCCTGTATCTATAACTCTAGAAAGATGAACATTTTCTTTCATAACAACTAACAATATTAGCAATAACTTGCTTTCACATAAAGGCAAGTCCATAGACAGATTTCCCCTTCTGTCCTTTCAAAATGTCTTTTTACAGTTGGTTTATTGGAATAAGGATCCCTGCAAGGGCCACACATCTCATTCGGTTTTAATATCCTCACCTCTCTCTCTTTTTAACTGAGGTGAAATTTGCATACAGTGAAATGATAGTTCAGTGAGTTCTGCTTAATGTGTCCCTCTGTCTTGAGACACCCCCCACCTTGTTTTATGCCACCTACTTGGAGAGATTCGTTGCTCTGTGGAATGTTCCACATTCTGAATTCGTCTGCTTCCTCATGGCATCGTTTGTTTTTCCATCGCCTATAATTTTGTAGCAAACTGCAAGTTACTGTAGAGCCTTGAGTAGATTCAATTTCACCGTTTTTGATGGGTTGGGTTTCAAAAACACCTCAGGTCACATCCCATCAGCAAGCTCACAGGGCCACATTGCCCCCCAGTAGAGAGGTCAGGTGGTGACAGTCTGATCCCACTGTAAAGATCGCATCGACCTGTCATCTAATAGTTTCATTCTTCAAGGGTCTTTGCCTAAAATAGTTATTTCATTAAGGTTTGCAAAATGGGGATGTCCTATTGTCTAATTTTTTTTTTTGGGGGGGGAAGAACTTTACCTTATAACCAGAGCTTCAGTTTGGTTACCACATGTGCTTCTAATGGTCATGTTTGAAGTGGCTTTGGTTTTTGAGATGACTGGTGCAGATGGACTTATATTTAAATACATCCAGGTTAGAAAGTAAATGTGTTTCCTCATCCTGCTTTGTTCTCAAGTGAGTACTAGTTATAGTTACTCCTGGGAAGGTTTAGAGGACAGAGCTGGAACCTCTCAGTTACTAGTGGAAGACCTGAGGCTCAAAGCAGGGAAGAACTTTCTAGAATGGGGGCTGTCTCCGTAGATAATGAGCCCCCTCCAGAAGCTCCAAGTGTGGACAGTCACTTGGTGGGCATGTTGTTGGAGGAACTTTTCTCCTTCCCAAAACCAGCTGTCCATGGGTCTCCGAAGTTTCTGGCCCTTTTCAGGGAACAAATGAGGAGATGCTATTGTTCAAGTATCTGGAGGGAGAGTCTCTGGGCTGGTTTGGCATTGGCAGTAGCTGTGGTCTAGGAGCTGGGAATCCCATGGGAGATGGGGGATGAGGGGTGGAAGGGTGACACCTTATCTTTTTATTGAAATATCACAGAAACAAAAAAGTGCACAAATCATAGGGTGCAAAGCAATTTTCAAAAAGTGAATGTACCTATATAACCGTACCCATATCAAGAAATGAAGTATTTCCAGTGCCCTCAAAGCCCCTCACACTCCTTCCAGTCCTCCCTTCCCCCAAGGGTAACCATTCTAAGTTGACTTCTTGATAGCTTGGATTAGTTTTGCCCGTTTTTGAATTTTATATAAACGTACTCTTTTTTTTGTCTGGCTTCTCACCATCATCTCTGAGAGTCATCCTGTTGTGCATGGCAGCAGTTCATTCGTTCTCATTGCTGGGTGGTTTTCTACTGTACGAACACACCACAACGCAACTGTCTGTTCTACTGTCCAGTTCATGGTTATTATAACTGCCATTGCTGTGACGTTTTAGTTCTTTTCTTTTGGTGAACATTTGTACGTTTTTATGTTGGGTGTATATCTTGGAGTGGAATTGCTAGATCACAGTATATACATATGTTTATCTTTAGTAGATATTGCCGAACAGTTTTCCAAAGTGTTTTTAACCATTTACACTCCCACCAGAAGTATATGAGTTTCCGATATTGGCTAACACTTGGTATTTTCCATCTCTGTAATTATAGTCATTCTGGTGGGTGTGGAGTGATATCTCACTGTGGTTTTAAATTGCATTTCCCTGGTGACTGATGGAGTTGAGCACCTTTTCATGTGTTCATTGGCCATTTAGGTAGTCTCTTCTCTGAAATACCTATTCAAGTCTTTTTGTCCCTTTCTTAATTGTATTGTTTACCTTTTCCTTATTATTTTTCAGGAGTTCTTTATTTAATACATGGACCCCTTTTAGGTTGTTTCTTTTAAGGTCCCTTTTGTGCCAGAGAGAGTCTAAGAACAGCCCTGGAGTTGGTGGGATCAGTAGAGGGTTGACCCCATGCCTTGGCTTCTCTGTTTAACCAGATGATTCAGTTGAACACCTTCACCTCTTCTGGGTGGTCACAGGCTCCCAAATGCATGTCCTCTGAGGCTGTTGAGGCTGCTGAGGCTGGTGCTGCCAGCAGCTAGCACTATATAGCCCTTGCCACAGCCAGGCAGGCTTCTAAGCGCTTTACGTATTCATCACGCCAATAAACCTGTAAGAAAGTACTATCGTTATTCCCATTTTATAAGTGAGGGAACTAAGGCTCTGGGAACTTGAGTAACTTGCCCGAAGTCCCACAGTCTGTGCTCCTGTGCTTGTGATCAGATCCTGCTGTGGACAAGAGTGAATTTCTTGCCTTCTGATTTTTAGTTGCTTCTTAACAAGCACCTGCCGTGTCTTAACATCTAGCACCATAGTGGGGTTCAGCCCCAGGCTCTTCTGAGGTTACTGTGACAACAGCTGCCGTTTCCCCAGCCCTGCGCTGAACATTCCTCTTCCACTAACTTTTATGCTCTTGCCTATGTCCCTGGGGATGAGCACTGTGATTAGCCCCATTTTACAGATGGGAACACTGAAGGCTGGAGAGGTTAAGCAACATGCCCAGGATCACACGGCTACTGATGTGAAGCCAGGATTCCCACCTTGGCCTGCCTGACTCCACACCTGAAATCCCAACTCTGCCAGAAGTCACAAATCATGACTCAGTGGCTGCATTTGACTTGCAGACATATTTTGTTTGCTTTTGAAGCACTGAGCCTGAGTTCCTACATGGTGACTATCAGCTGGAGCTAAATTGTGCTTGCCCCTTTAAGCTGGACACACACTGCCCGGTTGGCTTGTGGTTCCTGCTCTGACTCACTTCACTGATTCCTCGCCAGCCTGTTATATGTCTTAACGCAGCGAGATGTGAAAATATACTTCCCCCTCCTCCCCCACCCCAAACACACCTGTTGGGTAGATAACAGAATCACCTGTGGAGCTCTTTCAAGCTGTGCTTACCTTCCGCTGCCCCCATCCCTAATATTCCGATACCTGCCATGGTTAACCACAGTTACCTGTGGGAGTTTATGGTTTCCCAACATGTTGTCTGTGCCACACTAAACTGGACAGACCATGGAATTAAGGTCAGAACTGGGTTCAATTCTTGCCTCTGCCTCTGACTAGCCAGGAGGAAGCCACTTCTTCTCTCAGCACCTCAGTTTCTTTCTCTCCCCATAATCCCTGCCCTGTGGGCAGTCCCAATGCAATTGTGGCCAGCAAAGCACTTTGTAAACCAGGGAGATCATGGTGCAGGGTCATCAGTGTTCTCAACCAGGCTGAGCATCCCTGACCTCTAACTTAGCTGGGCCTCTGCATTTCTGGGGTCTGGGCTGGTGCTCTGAGCCATGTGATTGTATTAGGAAGGAGAGAGCCCAAGTGGCTGGACAGATGCTGTCCAGGAAGGGACTTCTCCAGGCCTGGGAAACAACTCCTGGGTTGTCGCTGAGACCACCCTCCTCGTTTCCCTGGAGGTGGCCTAGGCCTTGTCTGCCTCCAGTCTGCCGGCCCCCTGGGCAATTGCTGGAGGGCTTGAGGCTCCACTGGGGCTATGAAAGGACCATCTCTATAAAGTCAACCAGCTTTATGGTCTGTGAGACTCAGCTAATCGAACCCTAAGGGTCTCTATGTATTCCAGAGGTATAATGCATTCATTCATTGCACAAACATTCACTTAGTACTTGCTCTGTGCTAGGCCCTACATTGAGTGCCTGAGATGAACAGATGTTCCATAGACAGATAAGGTTATGGCCAAGGAAGTCCCCAGGGACCTCAGCTCAAGGGGATTCATAGGATGGTGAAGCTGAAATGGGTGGCCAAGGCTCCTGCACCAAGCTGGGGGCTTTAGGATTTATCTTGAAGGCAGTAGGGAGCCATTAAAGACTTCTGAGCAGGGAGCGATGTGATTTAAGTCTTTCAGTCAATGGGTTTGATGCTGGCAAAGTGGGAGCAGAAGAGATGGGACTTGGAGCTGGTGGACTGAGATGGGAGAGGAGGTGGACTGAGGACAGTGCCCAGGGAGGCACCTTTAGCTCATGAGAGGAGGAGCAGGAGGGGAGGACGTGGCGGGTTAGAGGCCTGAGGGACATCTGGCAGTTGCTTTCTGGTGGGCAGCTGGATATATGAGCCTGGACTCACGAAAGGTTGGGGTCAGCGATCTTGAGGTGTTAATAAGTAGGTGGTGGGTGATAGAACTGTGCCTGGGCAGCACGGAGAGGGAAGAGGGAAGTGCTTCAGCCTCCTCAGGTGACAGGTGAGCAGACGGGTCCAGAGGAAAGTCATCTGTGTTTAAGGCCCCAGCAACACGTGGCATTCATTCATTCAACAAACACTGAGCACCCACTGTGGGCTAGGGACGGTTTTGAGTGTTGGTAAACAGCACTAAGCAAAACACTCATGGAATTTACATTCCAGTGGGGGGAGTTAGTAAATATTATGTCACCTGATGGTATTATCGATAAAGATAAAACTAGATAAAGAGACTAAGAAGTACTAGGGGTTGGGGTGGCCATTTTGTAGATGAGGAGGGAAGGTCTTACTCATAAGGTGAAACTTGAGCTGGGACCTGAAAGAAGCAAGAGAATGAGCCGGGCAGATCTCAGGGAAGAGTCTTACAGGAGGAGGGAACAGCAAATGCACAGAACCCGAGGCAGGAGGGTGCTTAGCTTGTCGAAGGAAGAATGAGGAGGCCAGGGTGGCTGAAGCAGAATGAGCTCGGCAGAGTGTGGCAGAAGTGCAAGAGATGTGGGGGAGGAGCAAAGGGGTCAGTCAGGGCCACAAGGACATTGTAAGGGCATTTCCTCCAGAGAAGGGCAGCCTTGGAGGGTTGCAAGCCAGGGAGTGACATGATCTGACTTAAGGCTAACGGGATCACGCTGGCTTCTGGGTAGAGACAGACTGTAGGGGCAAGGACAGAAGCATGGAAACCACTTGGGAGGTAGTTGCAGTCATTTGGGAGACGAGCGTGTAGTCAAGGGGCCGAGAGGGTCTTGAGCCAGCTGAGTTTGCTGTTGGACTGATTGAGAAATATGAGAAAGAAGAGGGATCGAGAATGACCTTGGCCTTAGCCACAGGAAGGAAGGGGTTGCCATGAGGTAAGACTGGTGAGCAGGTTTGAGGCGGAAAATGGGGAGATCCCTTTGGGACAGGTGAAGCTGGAGTCTTGGCATTTACATAGACTTCGAGTAAGCAGTGCTGGTAGCACACAGGGCCTGTGTTTCAGCCCCGTCCCCTCCTTTCGGGTTCTGGATCCTGTCCCCCCACCTTCCTCACTTTCCTGTCCTTGGCAGTTGCCCTGGGCCACTAGCAGCCTCTCCACCTTGAGAGCTGACCCAGCCCTCCTTCCCCAGGTGGTGCACAGGGACCTCAAGCCCAGCAACATCCTGTATGTGGACGAGTCTGGGAACCCCGAGTGCCTGCGCATCTGTGACTTCGGCTTCGCCAAGCAGCTGCGGGCCGAGAATGGGCTGCTTATGACCCCTTGCTACACCGCCAACTTCGTGGCTCCTGAGGTGGGTGGCCTGGCCTCCTCAGCTGCCAGAGGAAGGGGGCCTGGCATGGGAGGGAGCCCTTATGCCCCCTTCCAGAGGCTCCCACACTGATCCAGGACTCAAAGCCCTGTGGCCTTGGCACCCAGGGACAACGCAGCCCATGGCTGGGACCCTTGTCCTACCCCTTTGGGGAGGTATAGGCTTCTGCTGCCCCTCAGACTGACCGCTCTCCCCTGCCTCCCTTCAGGTCCTGAAGCGCCAGGGCTACGACGAAGGCTGTGACATCTGGAGCCTGGGCATTCTGCTGTACACCATGCTGGCGGGGTGAGTGCCCGGTGGGCCTGGACTCTTCCTCCAGCCCTAGTTTTCAAGCTGGGCTAGTGCTGGTTTGATGGGAGAGACGAGCCCTGTCTGCAGTGGGGTCTGAGGCTAGAGAGGGACATGGCCCTTCCTTCGGGGAGCTCCACTGTGAGGAGAAAGAAGCTGCCCTGGGAAGTGCCCACCCTGCAGGGGCAGGCACAGCCCCTGCTCCCCTACTCCAGCCTCGCAATGGAGGCCAGAGGCTGTGCCCAGACTGTGTGGGCTTTTCCCCAGATACACTCCATTCGCCAACGGGCCCAGTGACACACCAGAGGAAATCCTGACCCGGATCGGCAGTGGGAAGTTCACCCTCACTGGGGGAAATTGGAACACAGTTTCAGAGACAGCCAAGGTGAGTCTGTTAGGCCTGTCCTGGGCTCATTAGGGAGTGGGGAGGAAGCATCCCATCCCAGGGCTTTTTAGCAGTTGATGAACAGATGACCTGTAGCCTCATTTCTCCTTCTGGAATGTTCTACAAATCCCTGTTGCCGTATTTCTCCGAGTGGAAGGTTCCCAGACAGACCCCCTACTCCCAACCTTGTTTGGATAACTTGGTGATCATTAACTGGCCCTTCCCATGTACTGGGCCCTGCAGGGGACAGAGGGCTGCATCAATCATGCTCTCTGCCTTGTGGAAACTTGGTGTGGTGGGAGATTCAGGCTTACATGCAAGGAACAGAGATGCTGGGCAGCAGAAAGAGGCACGTATATGGGCAGTGGAGGCACAGAATACAGCAACTGACTGTGCCAAGCAAAGAGGCCTTCCTGGAGGAGGTGACATTTGAGCTTTCAATATTGGTGGTAATTTCCAGTTATTGGAAACTTCTGTGCCAGGTACTGCTTGATGAGACAAATATTGTTCTCTCTCTTTCCAAGGGGGGTAACTGAGGCTTAGAGAGTTGAAGTAACTTTCCTGGGGCATTCAGTTGATTAGTGAGAGTCAAGTTTAGAACCTCAGTCTAACCCAAATCGGATGCTCTTCCCACCTTCCTGTATGGCTTCTTGAAGGCAAAGAAGAAAGGGAAAAGGGTTCCAGGAGGAAGAGCTTGGAGCACTAAAGGCCCAGAGAAGGGAATGCCTTAGCTAGGCTTGGGGAGACTACAACAGTGTGGAGAATGGATCGTGGGGCCGAGGGTTGGGGTGTGAGTTGCCGAGACCTGGTTGCTTTGCCCGCCCTGTCAGTGGGGTGCAGCTGTCTGTCGCTATGATGGCCCCTCCCATCAGACCCCTTGCCCACTGTGCCCCCAGGACCTGGTGTCCAAGATGCTGCACGTGGACCCCCACCAGCGCCTCACAGCCAAGCAGGTCCTTCAGCACCCGTGGATCACCCAGAAAGACAAGCTCCCCCAGAGCCAGCTGTCCCACCAGGACCTACAGCTTGTGAAGGTATAGCCACCCCTGGCTCCCACATAGCTAAGCCTCCCATATCTTCCCATGGGCAGGGACATGGGGTGGCACAATCAGGACATGCCATGTCTATGCCAGGCCATGAAGTGGGACAGAGAAAAAGCAGACAGACCTGTCCCATGGAGCCCTAATCCACCTCTGTACTCACGGGCCCCCAGTCCTCAGGGGTTACAGCCCCTGACCCCTGAAGCCCCCAGTCTGATGGGGCAGGCAGAACCAGTGAATGTGGATGACAGGGCTGGTTTAACAGTGGGTTGGGTGAACTGTGGAGAACTGGGAGGAGACGGCCAGGCCCTGGAGCAGCGGCCCCTGCCTACCCAGTGAACTGACCTCCTGCCTTCCTTCTCAGGGAGCCATGGCAGCCACATACTCCGCACTCAACAGCTCCAAGCCCACCCCCCAGTTGAAGCCCATCGAGTCATCTATCCTGGCCCAGCGGCGGGTGAGGAAGCTGCCGTCCACCACCCTGTGAGGGTCGGGGTGCCCAGGCCGCAGGGCGGTGTGAGCCCCACTAAGGCAGCATATTCCCCAGAGGGGGCAGGCCTGAGAAGCAGGGCCAGAGGGAGCTGGAGCCCCGAGGGGCCCAGGAAGCAGCCAGCCCGGATCACCCTGGTGAGGGTGAGAGAAGTGCCTTCTCCTTCCCCAGGACAGACTCTTCTCGGCTCAGGCTCTGCTGGTTGAAATCGATTCACTGTACAAACTCTTAATTTTTTTAAGGAAAAAAAAATGGCATCAACCACCATGGATTTTTACAAGATCCATTTGCCTTTCTGGAAGCAGAAATAGCTGATGCAGCCCTAGGAGGTGCAATGGCTCATGCTAGGGCTCTGTGCAGCTGAAACTCCTCAGATCAGCTTTGGGGTCCTCCCCTGGGAACCCCCACAGTTGGCCATCCGTGGCCATGTGCACACACACACCTCCAGGGCAGTCCCGTGGCCCCTTCCAGAGCCTCTGGCTATTTAGCAGAACTCACTCGATCCCATCAGTTTTTCATTCTGTCCTGCTGGGGGTTCTGGAACCACTTCCTGCTAGAGGAGAGGACCAAGGCCCCGCTGACTCCCAGCCGCAGGCACCGGCGTCCATGTCGGCCCCACCTCTGGGCCCCTGCAGTCCGTTTGGGCAGCCGTCGCGGGAGGATAAGAAAGCACTTTTTGGCCTTCTGTTGGTGTCTCTCACACGAGGCCAGCAGGGCGGGCCAGCCAGAAGGGGCAGGGGCTTTTTGTTTCGGCTTGTTTCATTTCTTCCTCAGCTGGTAACTCAGGGTTCATCTGTCCATGGCCTTTCTAATAAACTTACAATTGAGTTGACATGTGCTCTCCTTCACCTTTCGTCCTTGGATTTGCCCTCTCTTTGTTTCTGGGTGTTGGCTTTGGCAACAACAAGGAATTAGCCCAGCTGCTCAGAGCTCAGGTCATTTGGGGAGCAACCTGTCCAGCACATTCCAGCCAGGGAATTCCATTCTGGGATTGATAACGTATCGGTTTTGTTAGCCACTTGTTACCCAGTGCTGGGCACCGGGCCTGGGCTTGACATGTATATCTCATTTACTCTTAATCAACACCCATGAAGGGGGAGCTGTTCCATTATTATCCTCATTTTATAGGTGAGGAAACAGGCTCCCACCTATTCTGGCCCTGCTCCTGTTATAAGCCTTTGAGTGGTAAACCAGGTAGACAAGGTCATTGTTCTCATGAGTCTTACCTCCTAGTGGGGGAAACGGACAATTAACAAACCAGGGTCAGATACTGGTAAGTTATGCAGAGTTCAACTGGGGTGGAGGATGGGGAGTGACTTCAGGTAGGGAGGACGGAGAAGTGAACCAGAAGCTGAGACCTGAATGGTGGGAAGGAGCCAGCCAAGCCCGGACCAGGAGGCAGAGGGCAGAGCTGGGGCAAAGGCCCTCAGGGGAAAGCAGGCTGGGATGGAGGCAGGGGCCAGTCATGCTGGAATATCTGTAGGCCAGGGTAGGGAGTTAGGGCTTAATTCTAGGTGGGATGCAAGCCCCTGAAAGAGTAATTAAATGGGGAATGATATGATTTGATTTATATTTTTAAAAGCTCGCACAGACTGCTATGTAGAGAATTACTGGGAGGGGGTGAGGGGAGCAGTTACTGCAGTAGCCCAGAAAAGAGCTGTGGTAGCCTGGGCGGGCTGGGGGGAGTGGTGACGGAGGGAGTGGACAGATTCAGGATATGCTTTGGAGATTAAGTAGACAGCACTTGGTGGTGGTTTGGGTGCAGACGGTAAGAGAAAAAGCAGATTCTAGGAGATCTTCTAGATGTTTGACTTGGGCAGTTGGGTCCCGAGATAGGGAAGAGTTGGGGAGAAGCAGCTTTAGGGGAAATTTTTACAACCCAGTGGGAGACACCTTTTAGATATATTCAAATGGACATGGCAAATAAGAGGTGTAATTAGAAGCTGGAGTTTTGGGGAGAGGTCTAGACTGGAAATATAAATTTGGAAGTCATCCTCTAGGAGCAAATGTGTACAGCCAAGAGACTGGTCTCCAAGTGTGGTCCATGGACCAGCCGCATTGGCATCGCCTGGGAGCCTGTTAGAAATGCAGAGGCTCAGGCCCATCCCAGACCTGCTCAGCCAGAAGCTGTGTTTTAGCAAGATCTACATGTGACTGGTGTGCACGTTGAAGTCTTTTTCTTTATTAGAGAAGTTGTGGGTTTACAGAACCATCATGAATAGAATCCGGGATTCCCATACTACGCACTAAAGTCTGAGAAGTCCTGTTCCAGGAACTGAGTGCAGGGAAGAAGCCGATGTGGCTGAGCCCTGGGCAAACCATGGGGAAGAGAGGAGGTGGATCGAGAGCCGGCACAGGAGACAGCAGCCAGTCAGGGAGGACCTGCCAGGGCCTTTGCTTCTGTACTTCTCAGATAAGAAAGCCAGGGCCTGCAGAGGTGAAAAGGACCGCAGAAGGGGATTCTAATCAGTGACAATTCAACTTCAGATCTGGGCTAATCACACAGGTTCTAATCCTACAGCCTCGCCAAGGGAGCCAGGAAGAATGTGTTGGGGTCCCCCCACCCACCCACCCACAGCTCAGAAGCCCTTCTGAACACTCACTGACATAAACACTCCTGGGCTGCTGACTGTGTTCTACTTCCCTGAGACTCAGTTTCCCTATCTGTGCAGTGAAACCAGCATTTCCTGTCCCGCCCAGGGTTATCTATCTTCGAGCCATAGCCCCAGCTGGAATCTTGAGTGTCATCCCAGACTTTCCCTCACTCCCCACATCCAGTTTGCATACCGACCCCATCATTTCTGTCTTCTAAATATTTTTGAAATTCATCTCTCCATCCTCCCTCCCCTCCTCATATTTTCGCTCCTTCCAGCAGCTGCCTCACTGGTTCCTCCCAGTCTTTTGTGTCCCCAGCATCCTCCATCTAGAATCAAACATCTGACCCAGCATCTCCCCTGCAGTAGCTCCTCACTGCCCACAAGATAGAGCCTAGGAGTCCAGCCCAACACTCAGGGTCCTGCAAGATCTGGGCTCCTGCCAAGCCCCTGCCAAACCCCCAGCATCGGTGCTCATTGCTGTCCCCAAATTGCTCAGTCCCTGAACTTGCCATGCACTGGATCCCACTGGATCCCACTGGATCCCACTGCCACTGGATCCCACTGGATCCCACTGCCACGTATGTCTGGCTATCTCCTATCCCTCCTTTAGGACAACTCAAGTGACACCTCCAGGAAGCTTTCTGGGAACCCCAGACTGGGTTGGATGCTCTACTTTGGGATCCCCAAACACCCCATAGCCCATCTCTTTTGCATACCACACTGTTTTAGAAAGAGTTGTTGATGTGTTCTCTCCCCAGCAGTCTGTGAACTCAAGGATGTGGGCTGTTCATCTGTGTACCTCAAGTACCTAGACCCAGACCTGCCCCGCAGCTGGTCCTCAGCTAGTGTTTGTTGAAAGGGTGAGTGACTGAGAATGCAGGAACAGTGGACGAGGGTGCTGGGTGGAGCACAACAAATTACACCTGCAGGCTGGAGCCCGGAAAGGCATCTGGAGAGGAGGAAGCTGGTGCTAAAGCCCTGAGCAGTTAGTGGTTGGCCCCCAGAACTGGAAGGAAGGTTCAAAAACCAGGAAATGGTGGCGGTTGGGTGAGGTGAGAGCCCATAGGTGCTTTCCCAGCAGCTAAACCCCCAAACCCAAATACTTGGATTCTCTGAACCTTAGTTTCCCCACATACCAGATGAGAGTAATAATTCCTGCCCATCTCACAGCATCCCCTGAAAATCACATTTAGAAAGGGAGAAAGTGCTGCTTGTATAATTAAGCTTGTTTTGGTTTTCATAAGGTTAGGATGGCCCCCCCAAGAACTCACTGGACTCCAGAAACAATTCCAGCAATGAGCATTTCCAACAGGAACTTCCCTGTGAGTGTCAATGCCTTGAGCAAAACCCACTAATAGTAATAACTTGGCTTGGAGAAACAAATTATTAATCTAGATGTCCCAAGTTCCAGGGTCACTCTTCCCTTTAATGTCCAAATAATGAGCCCCCACCCTGTGTGATATCCCCTCCCATGAGATATCAGAGCCCATTATTGCGAAAGTGCTCACTATATAGTGCCAGCTCCAAATGCTTTCCATGCATTATTTTATTTAATCTTCATGTGAGGGAGATATAATTAATCCCATTTCATACATGTGGAAAATTTAGGCTCAGGAAGGTTAAGTGACTTGCCCAAGGACACGTAGCTAAGTGGCAGAGCAGAACTTAAATCAAGGTCTGTGTGATTCTGAAACTCACTCATAACCAGCATGCCGTCCCAACACTCTGCTTCTGAGAATACCGAAGACCTACTAACATGTTCCCCAGGTTGGCCTGGTTATAACCCTTCCCCTCAGCCAGCCACGTGGGCATAAAGATTCCCATAAGATTGGGGTCTGGTCTCAATTAGAGGAAGTAGTTGTTAGAAATTCTGTTTCCCAGCTGGCAAACAGTGGAAACAAGCTGGGAAACTTGGGGAGTTTCCTATGGAGAGCCTCATAAGAAAGTGAATTACCCATCACCTGGAGGGCAGGTGCAGTTCTAATGACCCCTTGTCAAGGTCTTAGGGGGGACTCCTGTTCCCAGTAGGGAACTGTTTAGACGACCTCACACATCCCCTTTGGGTCAGAGTCTCAAATTCGTGTTTGTTGGCACAGTCATCAAAATCCATGTTTCTTACACTTTACCTGTTATATATGAAATCACAATGTTTTCCATGATTATTTCAGAGACAGGCACCCTTGGACAAAAGTCTGGCCTCCTATATGTTTAGTATCCAAACATTTAATGGCACCTTGGTTAACGCATGAATTTCATTCCCTATCCCAACCCTGTAATAAAAGGCCAGCAAAGAACTTGCCAATCCATGACTTGACTTTTCATTTAATGGCAAGAATAATAACACAATTTATTATTGAGTACCAGCTGCACACCAAACACCATATATACATCATTGCTAATATTCAAAGCAGTCTCATGAGGCAGGTATTGCAGTTTCCATTTTGTGGCAAGGGAACTGAGGCTAAGGGAGGTAACTCGTCCATGGTCCCCCAGCAAGGAGGCGGCTGAGCCAGGTTTCAGAGCCAGATCTGTCTGGCTCTAAAGCACATACATGTCCACCTTGGCACATGGGCTGAATTTCACCCCACAGTGACACCTGAAATCTCAGGGTCAGAAGAGCCCTAAAGCTTCATATCCAACCTCCACCCACTACAGGAACCCCCCACAGATGGTTATCCAGTTTCTGCTCAAATACCACCAATGACAGAGAATTCACCACATCACAAGGCAGCTCCCTGCACTGCTGGAAGGTTCCTCCAGCTTTGAACTGAGGGTTTCTGAGTAGCTTCCATTTCTTGGGGGATTCCCATTAACTCCATAGGTCTCGAGGGAGAAATGACTCAAGAGTAACAGCGAGGGAAACCCAGATGAACACCCACCACCACCACCGCCAGTGAAGGAGTTCCAAGTGGCAAGGAAAGGGGGGTGGGGTACCAAGGCCGTGCCAAGAAGAGAGAAAGACCCAGTGAGGTGAGCAGGAGGGCCTTGTAGCCATCACCCCCCAGGGCCGTGCAGTCAGCCCTACCTGTTCCCTCCTGCCTCGACCCCCGCCCAGCTCATCCACGAAGGCAGCAGCAGGTGGTGGGAACAGCGCAGGTCATGGAGTCAGTGGGACCTGCCCTCTCACCCCAGCCCCTCTGCTGACCTGCTGTGTGACCTTGGGCAGGTGGCTTTGCTGTTCTGATCTTTCCTCAACTGTCATAAATGGCCATCGTGAAATTAAATGAGAATGTACGTGAAGTGTGTGGCTGTTATCGCCAAGCTGCAATCAGGAATAGAAGTAGCCTAGAGTGGTGGTGAAGTGAAGACTTGGGGTTAGGCTATCCTGGTTTTGTTGTTTAACTTTTTTATTGAAGTGTAAGCACCCATGGGTTAAAAACCAATTGCAGCCACTTGTTGGGGCAAATCACTTAACCTCTCTGCCTTGTTTTCCCCATCTTTCAAGTGGGGGTTAATAGTCTCTACTCTGGTGAAGATGAAACAAGGGAACATGTGAGAAGCACATAGTGACACCTGAAATCTCAGGGTCAGAAGAGCCCTAAAGCTTTATACCCAACCTCCACCCACTACAGGAACCCCCCACTCACTCCACTCTCTCTGTCTCTGTGTCTCTCTTTTTGTTCTCTCTCTCTTCCTCTCTGTCTCTGTCTTTCCTCTCTGTCTCTCTGCACCCCACTCCACTGCTGCTTTAAGTGATAGAGGGAGCCACCTCCAAAGCCTGAAGAGAACTCTGCTTTCTGCACATCCTTACCCCATGGGGAGCAAAGGACAGCCTCTCATAGGGACCTTCTCTCTCTTTTCCCTTCCTACCCTAGAATCTCTTCTGAGTTATTACTCATGTTTGTGACTCAATCTGAAACTTCTTTTTATAAGTAATTTCCTCTGTTTCTCTTCTCTTCTTCCGTTCCACCCCTACCCTCCAGGTCAAGTTGAGAAATAGAGTGGGGTGAGGGGTGGGGGTGGAGGATGACACATGTCTGAGCTGCGCGAGAGCTGAGGTCACTCCCACATTGCAGAATCTTCTTACTGGGACTGGATTTGGACAAATTCATTCCTGCTGTCATTATGGAGCCCCATCATCTCTGAAGGGGGCTAGAGTCTCACCTCAAGGAAGGAGCAGGGGGTTGGAATCAGAAGGCTCAGATGAGGTGAAATCTCAACACCGGCCTTCACTAGCTGTGTGATCTTGGACAAGTTAGTTGGCCTCTCTGAGCCACATTTTCCTCACCTGTAAAGCAGTCCACAGAGAATTGTGGAGAGGTTTAAAAGAAATAATGAGAGTAAAGGCTCTGAGAGATTAGGTGCAGACAAATGGTGACTGAGTTTTAAGAACACTTGATAGCACCTTCAGAGTTGAGCCAGACCCTCCAAAATCAGGGTATCTTAACCTGGGGTCCACAG